>JAFIRS010002958.1:0-167654 GCA_018342105.1 Gonioctena quinquepunctata
GGCTGGAAGAAAGGCATAAGAAGTATGCTGGAGGCGATATTCAGATCCAGCGGCGTCAAGATTTTGGTTTGCTGTAACCCTCTTCCACGACCAGTCATGAAGACCGTGGAGTGTTACTTCCATCGAACTTCATGGTGCAAATATGGGGAGTCATGCAGATATCGTCACACTCCAAGGATGACATTTCGGGACGAAATGTCTTTAAGAAGGGGGCAATGTAACGAACCTAGGCCGGACCTGTCACCTCACGCGTTGCCATCGACAACGATGATGTCATCCCCGGAGATATTCGAGAACAATCCAGTACGCGCTGCCGCGGAAAACAACGGTCGATATTGGAAATAACTGGAACATGCTGGGCACCAACCGCCAGAATTGGAAACATCGAGAATGCTGTATCGGAGATAAATAGGCAGCCCTCAAGAGGGAGTGGCAGTTTTCGGCGAGTCGATAACATCGAGCTATACAGGGCGTAGCTATTAATTAGCACTTAGGCGGTATTCTTTGTTTCCTAGAATAATTAACCAACGGTTGAATATGCTGCTTACGTGTGATAAAGCAAAATCAATTCTAACCATTGTAATTATTCTAGATAACTGAGTAACAACTTAGTGTGAAATAAATTAGTAGTAAAACCAAGTTAAGTTTATTTACGTTACAATATGGTAATTTTTCATTATGAATGATGTTTGTTTTTATAGTTTACATTAAATTGTTATTTATTTATAATAATAAAATAATAATAATAATAATTGGTCTTTATTCACCATAAAAATATAATAATAATATAATAATAAGTATAAATATAACAATAAAGGTGAAAAGGCGGAGTGTCAGCGAGAGCTGTTTTTAAACTCAAACTTAATATATATGGATGTTTCATTATCATCATAGTCATCAATTCTGGTAACAGGGTTTGATATCAATTTTTGAAATAATATAGGTATAATTGATGTTTCTAGAACGAGTTTGTTGCTGACCCATCATTTGTAAATTATGTGTAATATTTGTTCTGTGTGCCTTTCAAATATGTCTCATGTTTGGCACGTAACGTATTCATGAAAGCAGAAAGCTCAGCTATGGCCATCAGTAGTCCATTTGTTGAATAATAAAGTCCCAATAAGAAATCTAATATACAGTGTTTCCAAATTGTTTGTACAAAGTTCTACGGGAGATTCTACTCACTGTTTAAATGATATTTCATATATGAACCCATGTCCGAATCTCTACGATACAAGGTATTTAAAGTGAGAAAAATATAAATTTTCATTTATATTATCGTATTTTTCGATATTTCTTGATGATAACCGTAACATTCGTAGAGCTCAAAAATATGCTCATATTAATGAATTAACTGTAGCAACCACTCCTCCCAGTGGCACGCGGCAGTGTGCTTGTCTTACCTTTTTTGCTAATGGACAAAACACAAAAATTATTTTAGTATTTAAATACAATATTGTTTTCAAGATAACGATGCAAATGAATTAAGTAAACCTGAAGATTCTATGTGTGAAATCGATTGATAAATATGAAAATAAAGAAATTTTCGAGATTTGGCCATCAGCATAAACATTTGGGAGAAAAGGAAAATATAAGACAATCCCTGTCGCGCGTTCAGGACGAAGTGGTTATTGAGTTCTTTCATGAGCATATTTCTGCGAGCCATACGAATGTTTCAGATATGAAGTGATATTGGAATAAATGATATCTCACAATATCTAGCCCTGGAAGCCATGAAGAGTCTGCAGAGGTTCAGATTGTTTGCGCTATGCATATAATGAATCAAAGAGAGTTATTTTGCGAATGATCCCAGTGAGGCTGTATGGTCCATCAGGGAGTATTTCTGTACTAGCATTTATGTGATGAAGCATCAACTGTTACGTTATTAGACACAAAAATAGCTGAAAAACTCGGATAGTATTTGCTTGCAATGGACTAATAAGGAAATATCGACGCAACAGAATTCCTTTCGCATGGATCTTAAAAAATCCAAACCAGATGAGGAAGAAAAAACTTTTCTCATGAAAGGAGTTCGCATTATTGAAAATCTGTCACTCCCAGAACAAACTCATCATGACTGAATGAAGAAAATATCTTCACTTGAAAGGATTGCCAATTGCTGACATAATAAATGAAGAAGCCGTATTGCTGATTGGTCAGGACAATGTGAACCCAATCATAGCCCGACAAATACGCGGTGGTGCAGTAAATGTCTTGTAGCAAGCAGGTTCAGATTGGGATGGGCTCTGCCTGGTCCTTGTATTCGAATATTCACAATGGAAAAAATATTCATATTCAGAGCACATACATACATTATACATATGTGAGCGAACCAATATTGACCACGAATTGACAGAACTGGTGAAAAATGTATTTTCAACTGAGTGTTTTGGAATTTTGGTTAATGCGAATCTTCAAACTGTTGAAAAACAGAGAGCATTGACGATAATGAATGAGTCAATCCAAAAAGTTGGCAAAAGGTATGAAATGAGCCTTCTTTGGCGAAGTGATGACGTCGTTACCTGAAAGCAGATATAGAGCACTACAAAGTGTGGAGAAGAAATGTCGATAGAACGAGGCATTTGGAAAATACTATTGTGACAAGATACAAGACTATGAGGAACTCAGAACTCATATTTCCAGGAAAAGCGCCGATTCTTCTCTCAAGTCGATGGACTCCCGATTGGATCTTCCTTTTCTCCAATTATCGCCAACATATACATGGAGTGGTTCGAAGAATTGGCTATACGGGAGGCAGAATACAAACGGAAGCTGTGGTTGAGGTACGTGGATGACACTTTCATTATATGGAATCACGGAGATAAACATCTCCAGGATTTCTTCTCAAACATTAACAGAATCAGGGATTCGACAAAATTCACGATAGAAATGGAAACCAACAGTGCCTTACCCTTCCTCGATGTGAATGTTGACGGGGCAGTATCTCAACTACAGCTCCAACCATCCGAGTTCGACAAAGAGAGGGATCGTGAGAACATTGAACATATGCAACGACGAGGAGTCAGTAGATTCTGAATTAAATCACATCAGAGAGGACCTCCACCGGAATGGGTACCCCAAGAAACTGCTAGGAGAAGTTTTGAAACAACTCCAGACAACGGAGATATCTGAAGAGCAACAACAAAGCACAGTGATCTGCCTTCCGTACATCAGATGTGTTTCCGAGAAGATCAGAAGGATCGGAAAAAAGTTTAACATCAAGAGCTGTTTCCAACCAGGAAGTGCTTTAAGGGGTTTCCTCACCAAGACCAAACCTGACAACAAAAATTAAATCAGTAAGTAGTGCATTTATGAAGTTCCATGTGAATGCGAAGATTCCTACATTGGAGAGACAAAGAGGCCGTTATCGGTAAGATTGGATGTGTACAAGAAATGGACACAACCGGGAATTGCTGACCACGCCTGGATCGAGCACCATCGAATTCTATGGAACGACGCAAGTGTTCTACATAGAGAGGAGCATTGGTTCAAACTAAAGTTCAAAGAGGCCGCCTACATCGAAGCCAATGAAGCCTTTAGTCAACCAAGCATTGAGATCAAGAACGTATGGAAACCACATTGCTCTTTCTGGCGGACTGCAGAGTCGCAAAACTTCACGCACCACCACACCACGCGAAATAACACGCACAACTGCACATGGCGGAATCATACGCACCATTGCACCGACAGACATATACATTGGTAAGTAGCACCTAAACTAGTCAGTATTCACCTGAAGATTATTGCAGATACAAGCATTCGAAACGTCGTGAAAACCTTTTGAATCCATTGTAACGATGTACGTCCGAAACGAGAGTAATCATGAGGAAAAAAGCTACATTCAAAAGTTGACTCGAGGGGAATCGAAAATTGAAAGTCCACGCACATGGTACCTATCTCACTTTGCAGTGCATAATCCGAATAAAACAAATAGGATCAGACTGAAATATTTGATGCAGCCGCAAAATCCCATGCTGTCAAATTGAATGATAACCTTATACCTGGGCCTGACCTGCTTCAGTCATTGGTGGCTATTTTGTGGAAATTTCGTAAGAGACGCTATGGATTTTGTGGTGATGTCCGAGAAATGTTCAATAAGGTTGGTATCAGGAAGGGAGACAGATGTGCCCAACGTTTCCTTTGGAGAGATTTGGAAAATGGCAGCAATCCAGATACCTATGAAATGATTGTGATGACTTTTGGAGCAACATGTTCTCCTGTGTGCGCTCAGTTTGTGAAAAATTGGAGAACAAAAATCAAAACAGCTTCAATGACTATCTTGATTGCGAAGACACCGAAAAAGAAGCTCTGAATACCACCCAGGAAGTCTGTAAGATACAGAAACTAGCAGGATTCGGAGTTGTTAATTGGATGACGAATTCGCCATTAATTCGAAAAAAAATATCCGAAAATATGTTACTGGCAAGTTTCAAGAATATCGACGAGGGTTCCATGCACAGAGTACTAGGTCTTTGGTGGAATCCGGACAAATTGGATATACAAAATCTCATGAAGAATGATAAACCGACAAAAAGAGAGGTTCTGAAGTCTCTGATATCGGTATTTGGCCCGTTAGGACTTATTGCGTGTTTCACAATCAAAGGAACAATATGAATGCAGGATATATGGCGATCCGGAGTCGGATGAATGTTTGCCAGAAAAATTATTAATGGTTTGGAAAAAATGGCTAGAAGAATTTAAAAAAGTTACGAACATCAAAATTCCACGATGCCAGTTCGATGATACCGAAAGCTACAAGGATGGAGATTCACGGCTCCTGCGACAGTAGTGGAAAAGCTTTTGCTGCAGTTGTTTATCTTCGAATACTCTGCGAGGGAGAAGTAGACATTTCTCTCATGGCTTCGAAAACAAGAATTGCTCATCTGAAACCCTTGTCAATTCCAAGGCTGGAGTTACAAGCTGCTGTCATGTTGAGTCGATTAGTGCAATGTATAAAAAAAGAACTGGAAATATCTATCCAAAAGACGTATTTCTGGTCTGATTCCCGATGTGTTCTGTTCTGATACGTAGTGAAGGCAAAAACCATAAACAATTTGTTGCCCATAGAGTTGGAGAAATTGAGGAAAGAACAAAGGTGAAAGACTGGAGATGTGTTCCAACCAAATTCAACACAGCAGATAAGACAACAAGAGAAACATTTTGTGACAAAGTTGTTATTTCTGAAAGTTGGTTTCGTGGACCAGAGTATATGGAACTACCTGAAGATTTATGGCCAGGAGAGGACAAAAGTGTCAAACAAATAGAAGATGACTTGGTAGAACTGAGGAGTAAATTTCCTTCTCGAGTTTGTTTGGTCACACAGGAATATAAAAATATTTTTCCTGATATAAAGCGGTTCTCAAAGTGATTAAGATTGATAAGATCTACTGCTTGGAACCTAAGGTTCATAGGAATAATGAAGAATAGGATAAAAAAATACATTCCCACCATAGCTGACTCTAGCCGAAATGGAAGGAGCAGAAGAACACTGGATTAGACAGACTCAAATGGAATGTTTTCGAAAAGAAATGCAGCGTCTAAAAGGTGAAAAGCCTCTAAGTAATCGCCCTAACAACACAGGGATGTCCTAGGTCTGTCCTTTTTATGTACCGCGGTACAAGGACATGATTGGGACATTCAGGGGATGTCCCGCAGAGGATTTCCAGAGGACATCCCATCTGGTAAATCCATAGGTTGTCCTATTTATGTCCCTAGTATTTCTGATATCCAGTCTCATATATAAGAATCGTCGAAACTGGTTGTAGTAACTTTGAACTTCGTTTTATTCCTTGATCTACGTTTTTTTCTTATTTTGTATCACTATGTTAGATGAATATGTTTAACATCATTGAAACCAACCTCAACAAAGTTTCTCCCTCAGATGAAAATAAACATTTCCACTTCTCTACAATATGTGTGATTAATATCAGAATAATATTATTAACAAATATACTTACTAACATGGAAATATTAAAAATTAGTTACAAAGAGTGGCATTAGAAGTTTCTTTCATGAAGGAAAAAATGTTAGTCAGTGTCAATTAACTTTTTACAAAATGTCAAAATATATATACAGATGGAAATTTTTATTAAAGAAGATTATTATTTGAACGCAGTTCATTTTGTTTGTGAAAAATATAATGCCGAAATTTTAGATTTTGAAAGTGTCTTATCTAAAAGACTTTTTTTAGAAATGGTACATATCAACAAAAATAAAAATAACATCATTAATGAACGAACAGATATTCATGATCTGGGGGTCTATTCTCAAACGGTGACATATTGTGTCGCATGCGAGATTTCTACATTGTCGAACAAAAAACGCAATCACTCATTCTCAAATGTCACATTCGAAAATTTTTGATAGACAAATTGTGGAGTGGTCTAGAGCAGTCGACAATTTCATGTCGAATGCGAGATGACATATTTGACAGATTTTCTTTATCAATTTCATGGGTTAGAAATGGCGATTTAGAATTTAGAAAATCAAGGAAACTATCAACGGCCTTGAGACAGACAAGGTATATATAGGAATGCGTTCAAGCTTTTATCTGATAGAAAGTTTATCAAAACATTCAGATTAACCAAGGAATTGGCTAGAGAGTTGATTGATATCCCGGAACCATTTGTGGAACAGGGACATCGGGCTTCCTCAATACCTTTCGAAAAAAAGGGGAGTTATCGAACACTTTTATAAGTACCTACCAACCAGATTTAATTGGGGTACCTACTTATATTTGAAATATTTAAATAGAATATTGTTTGCGTAAAACTGTAAAGCAAAACTTCTAACCGTGTTCAAACTCCAACCAAAACCACATAGGCCCAGAACACATCTTCTATGTACGTCGAGGGCTGGTTCCGGAGAACTCCGTGCACGTAGTCCTCTTTACTTGGGCCCATTGTGCACCCACGTGATCTGAGAATCAGCTGGGCATGCCTATTTCTTTGACGAAACTCTGCAGTTTCCTCAGCTGAATCTCTTTGATATCTTCCGGGTTCAAAATTATGCTCCCCAGATTGATCTCCAAAGTGGGGCACTCAGTAAGGATGTGCATCTTTCCATTCGTCCCTCGTGAGGATGATGATTTTTGGTCCTTTTTTGAAATTCAGAACCAGCAGGATGCTGTCTCTTCCATTTGTAAGATTGGACAGCCCTCCTTTGCCTTGTTCCAAATATTGGAGTGTCCATGGTCTGCCTCCATGACCATCCTTGGTCTGTGCTTCGGAGTCTGTAGGCAGTACGCATGGCTTCATGCTCAATGACTAGGTGCAGAGGTGGCAGTCCTAGCAGAACTTCCAGAGCTCTGGTAGGCGTCGTCCTCATGGTAGCAAGCCAGTCTCTGTACTTTGTCTAGTTCATTTCTGGACTTGCTTCTTGAGGTGCCGGTCCACTAAACGATGGACCCCTAAGTTAGCATCGGGCGAATAATCGCCGTATATATCCAGTGTGTGGTTTTTTATTTCAAGCCCCACCTCTTTCCAATGGCTCTTCTGTATGCCCAGTAAGAGCAGATAGCCTTCTAGGTGCGATTTTCAATCTGCTAGTTCCAGGTCAGTTTGGAGTCTATGATGACTCCAAGGTGTCGACCCTTTGTACGGAAGCTGTCTTCTTGAGAAATGTATCTCTGGAAGAGTTCCTATTTTGCGTTTCTTGGTAGAGAGTACCAATTCCGCTTTTTCTGGATTGACTCTCAACACTCCGGTAGAACACCACTGTTCTACTCTGCTGAGAGCTATCATGATGATTTTTCCCAGCAGGTGTACCGGTTGGTCTTGAGCCAGCAAGACCAAGTAGTCCGCATACGCTTGTGTGTACAGCCCTGGCTCATTTAGCTCTGTGAGAAGCTCGTCGACCATCAGGAACCATAAAAGGGGTGACAGAACTCCTCCCCGTGGACACCCTCTTGATACCTTGCATAGAACACATTTGAGAATCGTTAATTCGGTGTTGCCAGCTCATGCTATTCGACAATTTTTGTCTCATACGACTTGGATGTCGGCGAACCAATAGAGAATTTCCATCTACAAATGTCGAATTCGACAAATTTTGGTCCACATTAGAGAATAGACCCACTGAGCTCAATCCACACTAGAGAATACACCCCCTGAGCTCAATTTACACTTGATAAAGCTAATAAACATTATCGAAAGCTCGACTGAAAAAACAAAGAATATTCATTGAATCTAACATACCTGACTGCTTCCCAAATAAAAATCATTTCCCTATAAATATATAATATATATTATATATATATATATAAATATATATATATATATATATATATATATATATATATATATGAAAGAGAGTAATATCGAGGGGACTGTTGAAAACAAAATGGAAGGAATTTAATGGACATAGCCCTCAGAAGAAAGTGCTAACCGTAGACACGTGTTTCGGGCTCTCGGCCCTCATCAGTACGGTGGAGAAGTGCAAGGATGAACAACACTTGGTAGAAAACGACAAATCAACGGAGTCAACAAACAGAAGCCAGCCGCTCATTTGTGATTTCGGTCAGCAGACCCTGAATTCCAGGGCAACAACCAACGTCACCACGGAGGCAACTATAGCTACCTGCAAAAATGAAAGCTCATGTGGACTTGATAATATTACCACAGATATTGTGAAAAATAACTACAAAACGCTCTTGACACCCCTCACTCATCTGATCAATATAATCTTTTCCACTGGTTTGTTCCCACAAGTACTGAAAAACACACTCATAGTCCCAGTTCATAAAGCTGGATCGAAAAAATCCGTGGAAATTATAGACCTATAGCTCTAACGAGTACCATAAGTAAAATTGTTGAAAAAGCCATTAAAAATCGACTAGTGAATTACTTAGAAACCAATAAATTACTCTCCTAATTCCAATTTGGATTCAAGCCAAATTGTAGTACTGAGGATGCTCTACACAATGTAACAAATTACATTGCCCGAAGTTTTAATGACAACAAAAAATGTCTGGCTATCTTCCTCGATCTGGCCAAAGCGTTTGACACTGTGTCACACCCGATTCTGCTGGACAAGTTTGACCAGCTTGGTGTAAGAGGACTTAGCAATAACCTTCTTAAATCATTTCTTGAAAAAAGATCACAAAAAGTAAAAGTAGGGGACTCTTTAAGTGGAGCTTGTCAGGTAGAGTTTAGTGTGCCACAGGGTACAGTTCTAGGCCCGATTCTATTTTCTATTTATATAAATAGTATAACAAACCTCCTCCCCGACGGCAATGTGATCTGCTACGCCGATGACACTGTACTATTATTCCAAGATAGATCATGGATTGATGTTTTCGAAAAGGCAGAAAATGCTTCAATCACAATTAAACAGTGGCTTGATAATAACTTATTGACACTTAATGTAAATAAGTCCAATTTCATGTGCTTCTCCTTCACAAAAAATAAGCTTCCTGAGAGTAAATGGCTGATAATACACGAACCTGTTTGCAAATCCCTCCATAATTGTGTCTGTACACAAAGAATTACCTCAAGCTCTAAAATAAAATATACCTTGGAGTTTTATTCGACTCTGCATTAAAATGGAATCACCACGTCGAATATGTTACTGCAAAAATCAGAAAACTCTATTATAAATTCTACCAATTGAGACAATTGTTAGGGAAAAAAATACTTTTGAACGTATACAAAGCCTTAGTAGAATCGGTATTGAATTATGGCCTGACAATATGGGGAGCCATTTGCCAAAACATCATTGAACCTCTAAAGATAGCTCAAAAAAAATACTCAAAATAATTTGGAATAAACCAAGACGTTTTCCCAGTGATCTTCCTTATAAAGAGACAAGAATCTTGAAAATAGAACAACTCTACATAAAAAAAACCCTACAATAACGAGGTCCTTATCTTGCAGCAACTTTATGATTCCACACACATCATACACAACAATCCAAAGAACTCTCCTCTTTACTGCTCCCAAAATATATAATTGGTTACCTATGAGTTTCAGAATTAATAATTACCATAAAATAAAGAAGCAATTAACAACCTGGTTGCTTGGTGTAGATACCACAACTTTATTATGACACTATAGATACTTTCGTATTTCACTAGTGATTTCTCAGATAATTCCATGTCTGACACAGTATCATATCGATTCACACATCTCTCTTTTATCAAATTTTATCAAATATTTATCAAATTTTATCAAATATATTATTATTACCTGAAAATACATTTTTAAGTTTAATTATTGTTCTAAAGTTTGAATGTTCAATAGCTTAATTTCCCCAATTATGTGTTACTAGCGAATGATCTTTTTTAAGTCTAATCATAAATTTATAATTATATTTGTAAGTAAGTCACACGCACAAGCCCTTGGCATATTGTGTGACATGGTTACCTTGAATTATAAATTAAATTTAAAAAAAATATAAATGTGGTAAAAATCAGTCATGCTGAGAACCTCTTTTCTTCATCCACCAACAGGACAGGACACAGTAATACTGAATTTTCCCTAGAAATGCTGGATTCTATTTCATATGCGGAATTGGCCTCCTGAAAATTTCAAGAATAATTAATTTCCACACTGTGTCAAGTGGCAAATATAAAACACAAATGTACCTAGTAAAGTTTCGATAGGAATGATTGAAAAGTTGTTCTTTATTCATACCTTCAACTAAATATGAATCAATATTAAATAAAAAATTATTCATGAATCACTTATTTAAATACTAATTTTTGACATTTCATATCAATTTTAAATATTATGAGTTTGAATATTATTTGTGTGGGGTAAATTATATTATGCTGAGTGTAATATGATATCAGGCCATCCTGTCATGAGAAAGGTGTATATCAGCTAGAAATATGAATTCAATGAAAACATGTTCATCCCAAATAAAATATATGAAACTGGAATTAGATTTTTTCTACATTTGTTATAATACTTCTTCCATTTTCTTCACAGAAATTATTATTTAATTTTCTTACTGAATTATTCTTCGACCTAATATTAGCTTTCAAGTTTCAGAATCCTCGAAGGATTGTGGAAGAGGAGTTCACATTCATTTGGATTATTTTGAAGTTTGGCAGTTATATATTATTCTATGTTCATGCAAAAATCAAAACTTTATTGAACTATATTTAGTTAAGAAACTGGTTCTTTATTGAATTAGTGCAGTAAAATGTTTATTGCACTCATCTGTCATTCTACTACAGCGTTTTGTGATCATGACAAATATAAACGTTCAAATCGACGCTATTTTTAGTCCATTTTCTGTGATATTGTATTACATTTTAAACAATTGCATATTATATATTATTTTTGTTCATATTGTAACAAACCTAGGCCGGACCTGTCGCCTCACGCGTTGCCATCGACAACGATGATGTCATCCCCGGAGATATTCGAGAACAATCCAGTCGCGCTGCCGCGGAAAACAACGGTCAATATTGGAAACAATTGGAACATGCTGTTCGCCAACCGCCAGAATTGGAAACATCGAGAATTCTGTAACGGAGATAAATAGGCAGCCCTCAAGAGGGAGAGTCAGTCTGAGCAGCCGATAACGTCGAGCGATACAGTGGCGTAGTTAGTAATATGAATTAGTTGTAAATTTAAGTGTGAAATAAATTAGTAAAACCAAGTTTAGTTTATTTACGTTACAATATTTATTGCATAATGGATTACGGAATTACTAGAAAATGCAATTTATCAAAAATAAAGTTTAGTTAAATAGTTCCTAACTTTCTCAAAGCAAATCGATAGTGCTAATTAGTTATTAAATATTTTGCTATTAAATTACGCTTTTTATTTTTCCACACTTAGTGCCACCTAAATAGAAAAAAAAAAAATTTTTGCATGAACGTAGAAAAAATATTGTACGCAACTCGTACAAAAAGTGTTTATTGCACTCGACATGTTGTCCAACTCGGCCTGACGTCCTCGCCGGACAACTTCACGTCGAGTGCAATAAATACTTACTTTTTGCACTTGTTGCATAAATAACTATTTGATATCTCCAGTCACAAAAAAGGACATCAAATGTGGGGCAAGATATTTTGAATTTCAGAGTGTAACATTAAATGGGAATATTTTTGAAAACCACGTTCACATTTGGAAAGGTTAAGAGATGAACTAATTTTATTATACAATTGACAATAAGCATTTTTGCTCAATAATAATTTTTTTAACTACTGTTTTTTGTAATGAAATTCCAACATAACATTTAATTGAATTTCATCCATTGGTCATGATACAAAAGTACCTAGTGACAATATTTTCCTTGTTTTCGTAGGAGATTTCTGAAATCAGTTTCCTTCAGCTGAGTGAAATTGAACCAAACTGATATCCTTCTCATTCTGATTTTCAATTGACCGAATGTTTTCATTCCTGCTGTTTGCTGATGTGGATGACAAAATCTCAGAACTCCTGAAATGAATACATGGGTTTTTAAAATGCAATCAATACATAACTAGGTGTGCAGCACAACTATAAGTAATTTATTTTCATAAGATGAATAATTTGTTTCAAAAATGAATAAATAACCTATTCAAAATGTTTATATATGTTCTCTACTCGCTTTATCAAACTTCTAATGTTCCTCTTTATAAACTAACTGAAACTACTATGAATTGTTTGGCTTTACGGTAGATAGGGTTTTAGTAAACTCAGTTGAAGGATAGCATCAGGTCTCAATCTGATTTTATTCCTTACCACAAACTTATCATCCTCCCTAAATAAGTGCACACTGCAGACACAATTTTTGTCACTCAATTGCTCTTTAGTGGGATTCCTTCCTAAAGCTCTCATCCAAGAGTCATGCCTCCGAAGAGTAAGCCTAAAAAATAATAAAATTAAAGTCTCTCAGAAATCATATATCATTTATAAATTCAAATTGTATTGTTCTTTATACTATAATTTATGAGTACTTGCATAAAATAAATCATTCGTTTCACAAAATAGAACCATGCACTTCCTTTTGTATAAATGTAAATACCACAAAAAATCTAACCTAAAATCTTGGGCTTGGGAAAATACTGTCTCTCTCTCTATTAGTCAGTAACGGCAACACAGAGGAGCGAAAAGCTGAAGCTTGATGTAGTAGGTAAGTAGTAATGAAGCGTACTGAACATTGTCCGAATGAATTTCTTAGGAGAGTTGCTCTTTGGTGTTGACATCTACTCAGCAATCATTCGAAACTAGCTGTGATCTAAGAAATCAATCAGGCCATATCTGTCGCACGTTTGATCCCACACAGTTTCAGATATGAGTAATACACCAGGGTTTCTAGTCATCTTACCCTAGACCCTATGGCATTTTTCCAAGATAACAGTAAACAAAATTGAATAAACTACACTAGACGGCTTATTGACCTACCAAACGTAACCTTTCAACCGCTGCATGTCGATCATGACACTGTTGCACACCATGACAATAGTGTCCATTCGGGTTTTCTTCCTCCCTACCTACCATTGTGCTGTCTCAATACTGAATTCACTCTAATAACTGATAACATTTGTGGGTAGGTACCAATGAACATTTTTATATTATTTATTTTTTCATCTATAATTCAAATTACCACAATAATACTCCGAATTTGCATCTATCATATCTTTATTTGATATTTTGATACTTTTGCTTATAACTTCCTCCATTTATTGCCCCTTCATCACTTTGATTTGGTTCTGTTCCCTGAAAATTGTTGGACAGATAAAGCTCTTTACTGATCTCTTATAAGAACACTCTTTGATCAATTGCTGGAACAAACGAACAACCAATTATTGCTCAAACAGATTAGAGCAACTGAGCATGATTAACGACAGGCATTTTATTATCATATTGGATTTTATGCAAAGAGAGTAACAGTACTCAGATAAAGTTTACTCTACTTTGATTCATGTAGCTTTTATAGGTTCAGTTAACTTGTTGAGTTAACTAGTGGTTGAATAAAATGATGTCGTTTTATGATCGCTGAAGGCCATTCTAACCACTAGTGAACTCAACAGAGTTAACTGAAACTATAAATCCTCAGACTTTGTTTCACTGCATATCAGGGTTCCCTTAAAGGCCACTTCGAGGTCCTCCTAGCAACTCAAGAACTGCCGTGTACCTTAAGTACAATGTGGGAGGTTCATCTGACTCATAAATTTGTTCAGCTTGATACAAATATGCTGTACTAGCCCTCCTTCCGAGAAGGGTATATAGAGCTCATCCAGTATTGAAACGACGTTTTGTAGATGAGGGAAAACACAGTGACTAATTTATAGAGTATCAGTTTGAAATGATGTTTAGCTTTACTAAATTTAACAATTTTATCGAAGAAGAAATGTCAACATAGCTTTGATGTAATTCCATAGCGTACCAAACTATGTCTATAGGCGATCACGAGATGGAGAACTATAAGTTCCTATAAACTTTACTAAACTCGTATTCCTATTTCCGCTACTGAAAATACCACTTGCATTTTGGCAGTAACGAAACCTATTGAAAGTTGAAAATAATGCACTACCTTTTATTATTCAAACCTGACCTTTCAAAGCTGCATGCCCAAGACACTGGTGAGATTCGCGCTTAGCCGAACCATCTTCCCTCGTGTTTCTCTACCTACACTGTTAATATGATACCTCGGGAGATCTTCAGTTCTTCATGAGCTTTGAAAATATTAATAAATAGGATGCAGTTTTTTGCAACTTTGCAATAGTTTAACTGTTACCTTAGCCCAGTGGTAATACTATTCATGAGGAAAGAAATAAGTTTAGGGTTATAGATGTAATTCCCGTCTCTGAATCGCCTATACCAGAAGTTTGGTAGCCATGAATTCATAATAGATAGTAGACAATGGTTCGGTATCTTCGATAAGAATCTGTTGATGTGACAGGCCAAAGTGTCGTTTCAAACTGGGTGAGCTCTAGTATCTTAATGAGATAAGTATAATATCGAATAAATAGATATAGTTCAAGTACAGCATAACGCAATGGATAATCAAATATTCAAATAGACCACTGTAGAATGTTGTTGTCCAGTTAAAAACTTGATTATCCATCACGTATATCTGTTATATTTTGTACTGGTCGACTGGAACGATATTCCCATAATTTTATTCCAGATCTGTATATGAGATATAACTGTACTCAATAGAAAATAAACTAATTATGAATTGAATGGATTTAGCTAGTGAAATAAACGTTATCTCTCTTTGTCTTTGAATTATTGGATTTGAGCTTATAAACGGTGCTATCGTCCAGCACTCTCCCTATTGCGTAAACCGTAACAGGGGCTTCGTGTAAATGAGTAAATACAGTCTTGTTCGAAGGTAAGGCTCATCTTTACTCATCCGAATAAACGCATTTTTTTGCGCTTGACAACGGTAAAAAAATGCGATAATATCAGTCTCTAATGAATTTGGAAGGAGAGCAGCTAATTAGTTTTTGCATTTTATAGAATTGGTGTACCTGAATTGTGGCCTCAACTATGGAATAGTTTTTCAAACTGAAAGCAGCTTTACTGTAAATAAATTGAAATATTTATTGGGATTATAGAACTTCATATTCTCAAGAGATTGTAATAATCTCCCTCCCTTACCGCGGAGTATATCACGAACACATGCATGTTCTATTACTTTTGTTTGCAGTTCTTTGTTGAGTTCTAAGTCGGTAAATTTCATAAATATTCAACAGATCCTCCATAACTAATGTAAATATATTACATAATGCCAATAGAAACTTAAGGTTCAGGCTGGTTATGTGGCGAAGGTACAGAGTACAGTATGATTAAAATTCTGTGGTTCATCAAAATCCGCAAAAAAAAATATTGCGGCATGTTCATATAAAAATTGCGACATTCAGATAAGTATGTTTTCGCATCAATACTGTATTTAAAATAATTCAACTCCAAAATCTGTTGACTTCTTTCAATCAGACTATGCATGTATCAAATCCTACTCGAATCTCCTCACACTCATCAACTGTCATAGACTATGTCTGTTCCAACCTTGATAGTAATAGTATTGATTGCACTGTCATTCATGCAGGATTCTCTGACCATGAGGCAATCTACACCTCCTTCCTAATAAATGAGATCCCGAAGAAAAAGAGGCACAGGTTTGCCAGAATCTTCAGTAGAGCGAATTTTGACAAAATTCAATGAATTATCTTCTACAATAAACTGGGTGCCAGTTCTGAATTCCCCTGAACCCTTCAATGCATTTCACAAAACTCTTCTGCTTGCCTTTCAAAATTGTTTTCCTCTACAGAAAATAAAGGACAAAGAAAAAAATAAAAAAGCATGGATATCCCTAGGAATAAAAAAATCGGCTGCAAACCTTAGGTCATTGAACATAATAAGAAAGCACACCACTAATGAGTGGTTTTTACTCTACTTCTATAATTACAGGCGCACCTATAAAGTCGTAATAAAAGCTGCTAAGGAAAACTACTACAAACACAGAATAGAGAACGCAAAAAACAAAATGCGCGAAAACTGGTCTATAATAAACAACCTAAGGGGCAAAAGTACTCATCTCCCCTCCCATATGAATATTGAACCAAACAAACTTAATGAATTTTATTGTACAGTAGCTAAAAAACTGACCCGAGACATAGTACCAATGACTGACCCCTTGCATTATCTCAAACATATATCCATATCAGATAGCTTTTACTTATATAACACTGACATTGACGAACTCAAATCGATCTTTAACCAAATGAAATATAAAAAATCTTGTGGGTTGGATGAAATATCAGTGAAAATATTACAAAATTTGCCAGATGAGGCGTTGCATGTATTAGTCGAAGCAATTAACATTTCATTTATGACAGGTGAATTCCCTACTTGCCTAAAAACTGCTATTATAATTCCACTGCATAAAGGTGGTCAACTCGAAGAACCCTCGAACTTTAGACCAATCGCACTACTGTCAACCCTCTCGAAAATAATTGAGAAGCTAGTTAAGAAAAGACTAGTATCATTCTTAAATCGACATAATACAGTGCTAGTCAAAAGTCCCCTCCCCCCCTCGTATCTTTTGAACGGGTATACTTATAATAATGAAATTTGGAGGGTGGAAATAAACGGATGTAGGCTTCTCAACTGGTCATAACAGGTGACGCAATAGTCATAAATGACGTCACAAGGCCACTGTGACCAATAATTTTAAATGGGACCCTATAGCAAGTGACAGCTCGTTTGAAAGGTATTGAAAATACCTATTCAGTCATACCAATTTTGTTTGGGTTTCGGCTGATTTTGATTGATAAATTGAAGAAATACGAAAATTATAGTTTCGCATTTAATTAATAAAGATTTAAGAACCAGTTCTTATAATAAGTGTTCAAAATGTGCTCCATCTACTTCCTGGCAGTAATGCATCCTATTGCTAAACTCTTGTCGTACTCGTCCCAGTGTGTCAGCGGAAATTGCCCTACATCCTTCAACAATTCGTTGTTTCAGAATGGCAATACTGTCAGGTGCTGTAGCGTAAACCTTAGATTTCAAGTACCCCAATAGAAAAAAATCTAATGGTGTAAGGTCCGGTGACCGAGCTGGCCATTCGATCGAACCTCGTCGTCCAATCCATCTACCACGATATTCTTCATCTAGGTAACGTCTTACTGCACCGTAATAGTGTGCAGGAGCACCATCTTGTTGAAACGTTATTTCCAAGTTGTCGAATTCATCTGGATTATCTTCTAGAATTTCAAGAATTAACGCCTCAATATCATTTTGTAACATCTCCAGATACAATTCACCGGTTAAGTTAGCATTGAGAAAAAGAGGCCCAACTATGTGGTTTCCCAAAATACCTGCCCAAACATTTACTTTTCTGAAATTGAGTATGTTTTTCACGAAAGATGTGAGGATTTGTGTCACTCCAATACCTCACATTTTGAGTGTTAACATTTCCATTGAGAAAGAAAGTACTTTCGTCACTAAAACAAATTGTCTGTATGTAGCCTGGTTGTTGGTTCATTTTATTGGACATAGTTTCACAGAATTCTAGTCTTCGGTCGGGGTCATCATCTGAAAGTTGGTGCACCATTTTTAATTTGTATGGATGAAATTTGTTTTAGCCAACACCCTATGTACTGTCCTTTGACTGACTTCACAGATAGACGCAACTTGGGCTGTGGAAGAAGTAGGGTTTACTACCATTTCTCCAATTATGTCAATTTTTTGTCATCACTAATTGTTGGTCGACCAGATCGTTTGGCATCTTGAACACTACCTGATGCTTCAAACTTCCGAAGAAGCTCCCTCAAATAAACCCTCGATATAGGGCGATCGGGGTACCTCTCATTAAACAGTCGTTCCGCTGCATGGAAATTGTTTCTACATTCACCAATTATTAAGATAGCTGCTACTTTGTCGGCTACAGTACGTACCATTTTGCCTATGTAAACACTTAAACGTCTCGTTAAACAATAGCTTAGGTACATTTTCAAGGTATAAACACTTTTGACAAGTAGAGAATTAAAAAACGTCAACCTTTTTGACAATTAACCAGAGGCGTACTTTAAAATCTTTATTAATTAAATGCGAAACTATAATTTTCGTATTTCTTCAATTTATCAATCAAAATCAGCCGAAACCCAAACAAAATTGGTATGACTGAATAGGTATTTTCAATACCTTTCAAACGAGCTGTCACTTGCCATAGAGTCCCATTCAAAATTATTGGTCACAGTGGCCTTGTGACGTCATTTATGACTATTGCGTCACCTGTTATGACCAGTTAAGAAGCCTACATCCGTTTATTTCCACCCTCCAAATTTCATTATTATAAGTATACCCGTTCAAAAGATACGAGGGGGGGAGGGGACTTTTGACTAGCACTGTATATTTTCGTCCTCGCAATTTGGGTTCCAACCCAATAAAAGCACCAATGATGCTATTTTCAACCTGTTGAAGGCAGTTTACACAGAATTGAATACCGGTGAAGCTGTTGGAGCAGTGTTTTGTGATTTTTCCAAAGCATTCGATTGTGTGAATCACGGAATACTGCTCCAGAAGCTGGATTGCTATGGAATCAGAGGTGTAGCTTATAACTGGCTAAAATCGTATCTCTCTAACCGAATTCAGATGGTAAAATGTAATAATAAATTGTCGAACCCTTCAAATATCGATTATGGTGTTCCCCAGGGCTCGGTATTGGGACCACTTCTTTTTCTTATTTATTTAAATGATCTTGGTAATATCAACATATCCGGAAAATTCACCATGTTTGCAGACGACACCACAATAATGTGGCACGGAAAAAATGTTGAACTCTTGAAAGAAAATATCACTTCTGATTTGGAGAAAGTTAAACGATGGTGTGACTCCAACTTGCTGTGCTTCAACATTGAGAAAACAAGCATACTAACCTTTAAATTCAACTTTGATAACCTAGCTTTAGGCAATCAGAGGGTAACTAACCAACCCCACACCAAATTTCTAGGTTTATACCTAGATGACAAATTGAAATTTGATGCGCACATAAAAAAACTGAGTAAAACTTTAGCATCAGGCTGTTATGCTGTTCGAGTCATTACCAATGAACTTGGCCTCAATTCAGGCAGAATAGCGTACTTCTCACTGGTTGAATCTCACATAAGATATGGCATCTCCTTCTGGGGTTCCTGCTCTAACCAGTTGATGAACTCAATATTTGTACTTCAAAAGAGAGCATTGAGGTACTTTTGTAAATGTCGTTCAAGGGTTCATTGTAAGCCTCTTTTTATTGAACATCGAATTTTAACGCTAACTTGTATATTTATTCTCGAAACAGTGTGCTTAATACATAAAACAAAATCAAAAGAGCCAAATAATAGACCCTGTTATATTACCCGTCAACACAATAATATTAGTATGCCCATACCAACATCATCTTTGACAAAAAATTGCCTTATATTCGAGAGTAGGAAGATTTATAACCACCTACCTGGCATTCTCAAGAATACAGTAAATCTCGCACCATTTAGAAATTCAATTAAGAATATCCTTCTCAAAAAGGCATATTACAACCTTCAGGAATTCTATAGTGACAACCTTAGTTAGATCATTATGTATGACTAGCACTGTACACCCATTTATTTATTTTATTATATTGTAATTCCTCTGACTACTAAATGTAGTTTATATATCGTATAAATGTAATTTTTAATTGTTGAGTATTGTTAAAATTTTAACGTGTAGTATGACAATCAACTAATAACATTTTACCATGTTTTGGAAGTGTTATTAGTTGTGTTTGTATATGTGATGTATATATTTGTATTTATGAGTAAGTAATTTTTAATTGTTGAGTACTGTTAAAATTTTAACGTGTAGTATGACAATCATCTAATAACATTTTACCATGTTTTGGAAGTGTTATTAGTTGTGTTTGTATATATTTGTATGTATTTATGAGTAAGTATTTTTATTATTAATTATTAATAATTGTTTATGTCCCTTCCACAAAGCTTGTCAACAAGAAATATTAGACAATAAAGCATATTTTGATTGATTTGATTTGAAACACGTAATCTTCCGGTGCACGTTAATAACGGCAGGACTGACACTCACATATATTTGACTACCACGTGGCCCCCTCGTGTCTTCCTTGCGAGCAGCTCATATCACACGTCTGCTCGCTACCACGTCGGAAACAGAAGTCTGACGTAAACTCAGTTGGACTCCATTGCCATTCCCCATGTTCTGTTCATTTTAAGATATGGAACAATGGAAATGCGCGTTTTAGTCCTAAAATATAATATAATTATGAATTCTGTGGGTGAATACTAAATCAAAGAGTATCAAAAATATTGTCTACTCTATTTGCGGTCGGCTCTGGATTTATACACATAATGGACCGATCATATCTTCTCGCTCTGATAATTAACGGACACAGAGTAGATTGAATAAAGGAATTTGATATGATTTATCGAACGCTTAACATAGAAATCATATATCATGCTATGACGCCTAACGAGCAAAATATCTAAGGCAACTCTTACTAAAACCTGGCAATTATGTAAACCAATGAAATCCTTCGTAAAAATTCTCCAGGCGTATTTTACGCCTATGCCTAGTGAAAATTTGCCTTTAGTTTGCTCACGAAAAATCAAGTTTGGCAACTTTGTGAGAAATCCTCCTATTTTCGGAAATTTTAAATTTTGACATTGGCAACACTTATATATTATTTTATTGCTATAAGGTTATATTTACTCGTTTATCTACAAAATACCTTAGCCACCTTCTCAACAGCAATATTTTAATTATCAAATTATTTGCAGATTCATTTGTATAAAAATAATGGCTGGCGGTTTCACAGAGACTGCATTTATAAAGAAGTTGGTGGAGCTCAACAATTCTTCACAAAGCATACAAACCTTAAGTCTATGGCTGATTCATCATAGAAAACACTATAGTACAGTTGCCAAAATTTGGATAAGAGAACTTATCAAAGGTATTATTTTGTGGTCAACAACTTAATGAAGTGTTGTTACTTAAGACTCAATTCCAGCTAAAGACAGTAAAAAACTTACATTCATGTACCTTGCAAATGATGTGATTCAAAATAGTAAAAAGAAAGGCCCAGAATATGGACAGGAATTTGGATTACATTTGAAGAAAGCTTTTGAACACATGTCAAAAGGCGATGAGAAGACAAAGAACAGTTTGGATAGGCTGCTTACCATTTGGAATGAACGAGGAATATATGATAGTATACTAATAAGTGAATTTAAGCGGGCACTGGGTAATTTTTTTATTTTAAATGATTATCACATAATGAAAAAAAATATAGTTTTAGGTTTTGAACCACCTCCTAAAAGATCCAAACCAAATGACCATAAGAAAAGTCCAACAAGAGAGAGAAAAAAATCTGAGACTGAGAAAGTTATTGAGGTAGAAATATTACTAATGTATTGATAAATATTTTCAAAACAGTTGTATTTTAGCATTCCGATGGATCAATTGAAACCCATGTTCATTTGAGTCCTCACACTCCTGCTGGAGATCCCCCAGAACCAGAGGAGTTGATAAGAGCTATACAAGATTTAGAATTGAATATTGCATCCTCGGATGAAATTGTACGAGAAAGAATAGCTAAACTACCTAGAGAAGTTTCAGAAGTCTCACTCATTTCAAAAATAGAAGGTATATATTTTTGTACCCAATAGGATCATGTAGAAAACATAAAATTTCCCAGTTGGTTTTGATATAAATATCCCTGTAGATATATAGGTACCCACTTTGAGGATTCTCATTGTATAAAAATATAGATAGAGAGGTGAAATTGAAGTGACAGTTGTCAGTCAGTTACTGAAAGTTTTATGTGTATTTGTGCCATATTTTGAGCTGTTTTGCAGCATTAAAGATTTCCAATCTCCTTTCAAATACGTGCATCATTTGAGATAAAAGAACTTGTGATTCGTGGTTGAGCGGGTAGCTTTTCTATCGAGTCAGTGACATTTGTGGCGACCGTGACAGGACTTGTTGCACATATTTTGCAATACGGAGTGATCTTGTATAAACCGATAAAGCGTTTACTGAGTAAAATAGTGTTTTATCGTGATGGAATAATACAAGAGACATCAGAAGTTCTCCAACTGCTTTCTCGAAGATTGGAAAGCGAGCTGGAACAACTCTTGACGGCAGAGAGAACTGACCTTCAAGATATACAGGTACATTGGGATCTTCTTGAGGATAAATATGGATCATTGCAAGATATCAACAAGGATGTATTTGATTCTCTCCTAGAATCTGATGCTCCAGAAGAAGAACTGGGAGCAGAGATGGAGTCTTGTGATGGATACATGAAAAGATTCAAATTATTGAAATACAAATATGAACAACTCAGGGGAACAACCGGAAGTATCAATGAAGAACGAGCTTCGATTGTAAGTAGACCTGCTAGTAATGTATCTGGAACAACAGGTAAGAGAAAATTCAAATTACCTATCATAGAATTTAAGAAATTCAATGGGGATATACGTGATTGGCTTTAGTTCTGGGGACAATTTAAGAAAATAAACGATGATCTTGACATAGAGACTGGTGATAAATTCCAGTATTTGATTCAGGCGACTGTTCCAAACAGTAGAGCTAGGGAGTTAGTGGAGAGTTTTCCCTCGAATGCCGACAACTACAAATATGTTATTGAAAGTTTGAAATCGCGGTTTGGAAGAGATGATCTTCAGATTGAAGTTTACGTCAGGGAACTTTTGAAACTCGTTTTGAATAATGCTATGTCTTCAAATAAATTTGGTCTCTCAACTCTCTATGATAAAATCGAGACGCAATTGCGGTCTCTCGAGACTTTAGAGTTACGAGTAGAAAGTTGTGCTGCTATGTTATTCCCATTGATAGAATCCTGTTTACGGAAGATTTGCTTCGGTATGGCAGCGTTCAACTTGTTTTTCCAATAATGATACAAATTTCGGTTAGTCAGCTGACTCTCAACCAACTACAAAAAACCTGCCTCAAAAAATTGATGTGTTTTTTGAAATCCGAAGTTGAGAATGAGATTGAGGATTTCTCTTGCAGCTGAAGGTTTTGGTTTATGTTCGAAAGAAAATCGTTCAAAACGTGCCAAACCAAGAACACTCGGTATGAATCAAGATCAGGAGTCCAGTATACCATCTGCTTCGGGTTTGATGAACTGTGAAGCAGCAAAATGTATTTTTTGTGAAGGAACGCACGAAAGTCACAGTTGTTTCAAAACACAAAATTACACTCTAGAACAGAAAAGGAATACTGTCACCAGGAAAAAAGCCTGTTACCGATGTTTGCGAATCGGACATCCTTCGAGAAAATGTCGACAGCGGGTCAGGTGTTTTATTTGTAAGCGATCACATGTGGCGTTGATGTGTCCAGATCTGCCAGAGAATAAATCAAATTCCACGCAGCAACCTGCTGTCAACGAGGAGAAAACTGAAAATGAAATGGTACCTCTGGGTCATGCTTTAGCGAACTATACAGGAACTCACGTATTTTTACAGACTTTACGAGTTAGAATAGTTAATGAACAAAAATCCCGAAATATTCGATTAGTCATAGACACAGGGTCTCAGAGATCATATGTTCTGAAGTCTACTGTACAGGAATTAGGTTTCGAATCGAAACGGATGGAAAAAATTATTCATTCTCTTTTTGGCGGTGCCAATACGTCTGTGCAAACACATCATCGTTATGACGTCAATTTGGCTAGTAACAATTACCGCTGCACTCTGGAAGTACTCGATCAACAGATGATTTGTAACGGTATTGCTCCAATTTTCGATGGACCTTGGATGGATGAACTCAGAAGTTTAGACGTTCACATAAGTGATATCAAGAATACTGATCCAATCGAAATACTGATTGTAGCAGACGTAGCTGGAAAATTATATACCGGAAGAAAACATAACCTACGGTGTGGATTGGTGGCAGTAGAGACTTTACTAGGCTGGACATTGATGGGCAAAATTCCCTCTCACCGGCAGAATACAGGAGTAGTGACATCTATGCTTTCCCTATTAGTAAACGAGCTTTCTCTGAAAAATTTATGGGAGCCCGACATTTTGGGCATAGACGACCCTGTAGACAGAAAATCGCGAGAGGAAATTACAAAGGCGGCTAAAGATTTATTTTTACAAACCATTTCCACGAAGGACGAGGGTAGGTATGAAGTTCGATTACCATGGTTAGAAGCACACCCACCCCTACCTGATAATCTTTCACTTGCTAGAAAAAGACTTGCTGTTACGCTAAAGAAGCTGAGTAATGAACAGCTCTTCGAGTCTTATGATGGTGTTTTTAAAGAATGGTTGCAGGAGGGGATCATTGAGGAAATAAAATCTTCGAATGACACAAACAGAGTACACTATTTACCACATAGGCCAGTTATTAAGGAAGATAGTGCTACAACAAAAATAAGACCCGTTTTTGATGCTTCAGCGCATGAGAGAGACAAACCATCACTCAATCAATGCGTTGAGAAAGGTCCAAATCTAATTGAACGTATACCTTCAATTCTGGTTAGATTTCGCAGGGAAAAAATCGAGGTAGTATCTGATATCCGTAAAGCCTTTTTGCAGATCAGGCTTCAGGAAGCAGATCGAGATTTCTTGCGATTTTTGTGGGTTGACGAAAATGGAAAAGAAATAGTTTATCGACTTAGGAGAGTAGTATTTGGAGTGAATTGTAGTCCATTTCTTCTCGGAGAATATAGAACCAACCCTTGAAAAATGTGAATTTGACTCTAGATATAGTAAAGAAACAATTGAAAAATTAACCACTAGCTTCTATGTAGATAACTGTATGGCTAGCCTTCCTGATCAAGATTCGTTGAAGAAATTCATTCGAGAAGCAAGTATCATTATGTCTGATGGAAAATTCGACTTGAGAGGGTGGGAGTTTACGCAAACTGATAGTGAACACTCCAAAGTTCCTGTTCTTGGGTTGATATGGAATCCAATACAAGATACACTGAACGTCAATGAATTAAAGGGGGGAAAATACTGCCGTTACAAAAAGACTAATTCTCTCGATGGCCCACAGAGTTTTTGATCCTATAGGATTTACTTCTCCAGCAACATTGTATCCCAAACTATTGTTGCAATTGCTTTGGAAAAAACAACTTCACTGGGACGATCCGGTAGATGATGAATCCAAAAGCTCTTTCATCAGCTGGGTGGAAGAATTACCGTATTTAGAGAAGATACAAATTCCCAGATGGATTCATTTTAGTATCAAAAATATTGAACATTACAGTCTCCATACCTTCGTCGATGCTAGCAAAGATGCTTATGCTGCGGTGGTTTTCTTGAGAGTAGAAAGCAATCAAATTTCAGTTCACTTACTAGCAGGTAAATCCAGAGTTAAACCATCGAAAGAAATTTCAATTCCTCGTATGGAGTTACTAGCTGCAACTATAGGGGCAAGACTATACGATGCAGTAAAACAAAACTTCGAGGTGGAAATTCAAAGCTATTTTTGGAGCGATTCATAAACCGTGATTTCATGGATTTGACGGAGTGAACCATGGGCAACATTTGTTGGGAATCGAGTACAAGAGATACGTCATCTGACCGAAACTGAATCTTGGCGACATATTACAGGCACGTCAAATCCCGCTGATCTCCCGTCCCGGGGATGTTCTCCTCGTCAACTATATGAATCCAAATGGTGGGAGGGACCCAAATGGTTGTACAATCCCTTAACATCATGGTTTAATGGAGAAATGATATGCAATGAGGATGAAATCTACAAAGAAAGAAAGAAATCCTCCATAACGACCATGCTAAACTATACTTCGGATGATTGGCACCTTGGGTATTTTTCAAAATATAATAAAATTATCCGGATGGTAGCATAGACCTTACGTTTCATTCATAACCTCAAAAATCCAAAACTTTCGAGAAAAGATCCTTTGAAAGTTCACGAAATAGATGAAGCTGAAACATTTGTTATCCGTCTTATCCAGCAAGAATGTTTCGGCGATGGAGAGGATAACAGGCTGAATTCCCTCGTCCGTTCAGAGACGAAATTGGTCTCATTCGACTGAGAAGCAGAATTTCACAAAGAGAAGACAAGAAAGACTTTCGGTTCCCAGTCGTGCTTCCATCAAAACACTTCGTCGTGAATAGACTAATTTTTGATACACATGTGCGAATGTGTCATATCGGTACTGAGGGACTGTTAAGTAACCTCCGCGAAAAATACTGGATACTTGGTGGTCGTCGGGCAATACGATCTGTCATAAAGAAGTGCGCGATTTGTAGGAGATATAACGCAAAAAACTTTCAGAAAACATCTCTACCACTTCCATCTGATAGAGTTCGTGATGCAGTTGCTTTTGAAATCACGGGTATTGACTTTGCGGGACCGCTGTTTCTGAAATCGGGAGAAAAAACGTGGGTTTGCTTATTCACCTGTGCTGTGTATCGTGCAATCCATTTAGAACTAACTACTTCTCTTTCTACTCATGGGTTTATTCAAGTTCTAAGACGTTTCGTGGCGCAACGTGGTCGACCTAGAACAATATACAGTGACAACGGAACGAACTTTATAGGCACCGAAAATGCATTTAGTCGTTTAAACTGGAGTGCTATTGCAGATTATACTTCAACACAGCGAATATCTTGGAAATTCAATCCACCCACAGCTGCTTGGTGGGGTGGTTTTTGGGAGCGTCTTGTGGGAATATTGAAACAACTTCTAAGACGAGTGCTTGGCCGTTCCTCCTTGTTTTACGAAGATTTGATGACCATCCTATGTGATTGTGAAGCAACAGTCAATTCAAGACCCCTCACCTATTTAGCCGATAATCCGAACGATCTGATAGCCTTGACACCAGCAATGTTTCTACGTGACCTGACCGAGCATGGAATGCCTGATTGTGATTCCATTGAGAAAAGTTCTCTCAATCGGAAAATGGCATATAAACAAAAACTGCGAGATAATTTAAGGCTTCGTTTTCGAAACGAGTATTTAGGACAACTTAAGTTAATGACCAATCAGAAAAGACAGCGACAAGTTACACTTGGTGAAATCGTTTTGATTGGTAACGACCGTGATAAACGCCTGAATTGAAGAAGAAGAAGAAATATTTATTTAAATAGGTTACCCTAATATACAAAAAATATAATACTATACAATAAATTAAACAGTAGTATACAATAGATTAAACAGTAGGTAGGTAGTTAATCTAAATTAATAGGAAAAAATAAAATAAAAAATATCAAAAAAATTCAGAATACAAGTAAACCTAATTTAGTTCAAATATAAGGCACAATTTAATAATTAACATATTCTTCAGACATTATATTTTATCAAACATTTTGTATGGATTCCAATAACTGTTTTTTAAAAATGCTTAATGATGGACTAGATTTAACTATGTTTGGTAGTTTATTATAAGTAGCAAAGCCTTTAAAAAACAAAGAATTCATGGCACTTCTCTTATTCGTTCTGTATACATACAAATTGGCGTTGTTTCTTGTGGCATATTCATGAACATCTGAATTCAAATTAATAAATTCACTAAAGTATGAAGGTGCTAAGTTATTTAGTATTTTATATATAAAGATCATTGATAAGTAATACAATCGTAAGAAACTGAAAGCCACTGCAATGTTTGTAAGCGTGATTCCTATTTCCGTGAATCTACTCGCTTTTAGAACTATCGATACCTCGATTTTGAAGTTTTGTAGTTGTGATGTTTGATTTAGATTAAAAGGAAAATAATAGAAGCACAGTAGTCAAAGTGAGGTTGAATAATAGCATTATATACAGTGATTTTTGTTTGAGTGGATAAATTTCTAGAAATTCTTGAAAGAAAATATAGTTTTAGATATTTTTTGCAAACATAATCGAAGTGGTTGCCAAAAGTAATAAATTATCTAACTGGAAACCGAGATATTTAATACATTCCACAATTTCAATTTTTCATTATTAATTTGCAGATTCACTTCATCTAAATCAAGATTTTGTAGCTTATATTTAGTTGTTATTATCATACCTTTAGTTTTTGTTGTATTTAATTTCAATTTATTTGCCATGAGATATTCATTAACTTCCTTGAGTGCAGAATTCATTTTCTCAATAGCTCTATCTAAGTTTGTGTCATAGCATGCCAATAGTGTATCATCTGCAAATAAGTTTACAAAGTCTACATTAACGAACAAGTTTATGTCATTTAAGTACAGAATAAAAAGCAGAGGACCTAAAACGCTACCCTGTGGAACACCTATATTTATATCCGATTCCTGCGAGATGTTATCCTGGACTCTAACTTTTTGTTTTCTATGGGATAAATAATCAGCAAACCACTGATAAATATTTCCATCAATGCCATATCCTTTTAACTTCATCAAAAGAATATTACGATCAATCGTTTCGAAAGCCCTTTTCAGATCAAGAAAAACCGCTACAACAAATTTATTGTTATCAATTTCTCTTTTGAATTTAGACAAAGTAAGTTGTACACAGCTAATTCAAGAATTTTTTCTATGGGTGGTAATGTATTTATAGGTCGATATTCACTGGCCTTGATTGTATTGCTTACTTTTGGTATAGGAACTACGGTACTAACTTTTAAAGCCTTTGGGACGTATCACCCAGGTGATTCCGGGCAAAGATGAAAAAAATTCGTTTGGTTCAGGTGACAACTGCAAAAGGAACCCTGTTGAGGCCCATTCAGCGTATCTACCCATTGGAGTGTATCGATGCAACTCCAGTCATAGCTAACCTACAACCAGAAGAGAAATCGTTCCCGGAAAGCTGTGAAGACAAACAAGAGGATAGGCAGTTTCCTAATACCTCACTTCGAAAAGTCAGTGCGGGAGTGTCTGATGTCAGTTCTGACATCAAAAGCAGAGCAATCGCAAATAGTGAAAGTGCGGGTTCTCGAAATCACAATTGTAACATCTTAACTCGTACAACAACTACTCGAATTGGCCGGGTTTGTAAGCCACCAAAACGTTATTGTTAATTATGATTTGTGTTGTTAGAAATGTATCATTTTGAATTTGAGTCACTCTTGTTATAGTTCCTCAGGTGGGAGAATGTAGAAAACATAACATTTCCCAGTTGGTTTTGATATAAATATCCCTGTAGATATATAGGTACCCACTTTGAGGATTCTCATTGTATAAAAATATAGATAGAGAGGTGAAATTGAAGT
This sequence comes from Gonioctena quinquepunctata, assembly GCA_018342105.1. NCBI lineage: Eukaryota > Metazoa > Arthropoda > Insecta > Coleoptera > Chrysomelidae > Gonioctena > Gonioctena quinquepunctata. The sequence goes on from JAFIRS010002958.1 coordinate 29,596, forward strand.
GACAGTTGTCAGTCAGTTACTGAAAGTTTTATGTGTATTTGTGCCATATTTTGAGCTGTTTTGCAGCATTAAAGATTTCCAATCTCCTTTCAAATACGTGCATCATTTGAGATAAAAGAACTTGTGATTCGTGGTTGAGCGGGTAGCTTTTCTATCGAGTCAGTGACAGATCATGTTAATGATTTTAATAAATCCACTAATGGTAATGAGAAGATAAAGAGGGTGAGAGCTTGATGAGGGTGGTGCTCACCATAGGTGCAATCAATCAGAAATACAATATCTTTTTACAAAAATAATAATCATTCATATAAATAATAAATTGAAAAACGTTTATTTCTCTATGTGTTAAGTTAGCAGAATTTTTCATTCTTTTTTTGAAGTTGTTAGTAGTTTTGCTAGGGTTCTAGTCCCTTATTGAAATTTTTGACTAGTTCTGTGTAGTGAGTGGAATACCTTTAAAGAAAAACTTTTCACGTTTTTCCCTGAGAAGATATATGAAATTTTAATCTGTGCCAGGTGTGGAAATCCATTTCATCATTTAGGTATTGCAAGCAGAAAATTACAGTTTGTGAAAATATGTGACACTGGAATAAAATGCTTGAAATGCAGAAGTAATGATAATGCACAGGTAAAAAATGTCATCAGCACCTAAGAAGCTTCCAATGCTCAAAATCATAACTTGAAAAACCAACTTTTTTTTTGTGGGCAGAAAATTCTTTATGAACACTGGGTATAGGTTCCTCCTTTCCCCAGTAGTGGAGGACCCCGGTCATGGCCGTATACCCATTTAAAACTACCGTACTCACACTGGCTACCCGGAACTATCCAGTTTCTTTAATTCTTTTAGTACTCTTTTCCGAAAAGTGGCACCTTTATTCCATGCATTTTGGCTAGTGGACATAATTGGAATAATATTTTTGATGGTGACCCTTTCTCCTATTTCGGCTTCGTAAAGTAGCCTCTCTTGTGCCCATCTTGCGCATACAAAGATGGTGTGTTCGACGTCATCTCGCTCTCAGCAATAGATACATCGGTCATCGGGGGTCTTATTTATTCTATATGTGAAAACTCTAAAGGAGCCGTGCCTGCTAAGTGCCTCTGTTATAAAGTAGTCCAGCTTGGCATATTCTCATGAGAGCCATGGGGTGATTTCTGGAATCAATTTCTGCGTCCCTCAAAAGCATTTTCCTCTGCTTTGCTATTATCAGAATTTTTTTGTAACTACCTACCGGCATAACTTGTCCCCAAACCGGAGCGGCATACAATATGGTCAATTGGACGACCCCGTATATTGTGCGCCGTTTCTGGAAACCTGGTCCCTGTATATTTGGGAGGATCTTTGACAAAGCCGTGATCTGCCTGTCTGCCTTCTCACATGTTTTTCGGACGTGTTCATTGAATCTAATCTTATCATCTAGCCACACCTCAAGGTATTTTACGATTTTTTTGGGAGTAATTTGTATGCCTGCTAGATGAAAACTATGTCATCCCTTCTCCTAGGGCCCTTCACTATTATGGCTTCCGTTTTTTGTGGAGCGATCTCCAGGCCAATTTTGGCATCCAATTATTAATATTCGAGGGCAAGATCGTCTGGGTAAGCGGCAGTGCAGCAAGCAGTTTGTTGGTAGTTTTAATTTATTTAAGTAGGCTGTCGTATGATACAATCCATAATGTGGGACCAAACACCTAGCCCTGGGGAACCCCATGAGATAATTGCTGCCTGTGTGTTCTGCATGTTTGAGTCCTGCTGGTCAGATAATTTCTAATTTTTTCCAAGAGGTAATCCTCGCCAGCTCCACCAGGTTCTATATTATGAGGTGCCATTTAGCCGTGTTGAAGGCTTTCTTGACATCTATTAGGATTACCGCTCCCCAAGTATGTACAGAGCAGCTAGCTTTCTCCAGGACAAATGCGACAGCATTTATCGTGGATCTACCGTCTCTAAAGCCAAACTGCCATGGCGACACCCCAGCAATTCTTTCCAGATTTTCCTCTAACTGGGTCATGAGCAGCGAAATAGGCGTTACCTTATGCTCTGTATCAACCGGTGGGCCCTTTGGGATCAGAACCACCTTTGCCATTTTCCATGGGTAGATACATTTTCTTGTACTGAGCTTCTTGTTGAAAAGAGTCAAGATAACCTCTGGGTTTGATAGCTGCAGCTGTAATCCCATCAGGGCCGGCAATTTCCTGGTTTTAAGTTTCGCAGCTGCATTAACGAATTCTATTAGTGTGAAAGGGGGATGGATTCTCCAGGTCCTCAGGTTCTGCTGGTTCCTCGTGATCGTTATTGTAAGTTGGAAATAGCTCATTGACCATGGAGATTTTATTCTCCTGCTGAGGTTATAGGGGGATTTGTAGTGTTTAATCTCCGATGTTACTAGCTTATATCCTTGCCCCCAAGGGTCCTCCTCTCACCTATCACAAAGCTGTTTCCACATTTCCCTCCTTGCTTTCCGTATTTCGCACCTTAGCTCTTTGCGTAGCTGTTTGAATTCGTCCTCAGTGGCTTTGATTATTTTCGATACGGCTTGAGCTCTCCGGATTCTAATCAACTTCCTCCTGGTTTTGTTGCACCGTTCCCTTTTTTTTAGTGGGGGGGGGGGGTTGAAATCCTCATGGAGCTGGTCGCTTGGTGTCCATTGGTGCCCTCTCTTATATCCAGAACTGTCCGTTGTTCCATTTACCTCCTGGCTTGTGCTTCAAAAGTTCTCTCTCCAGGTAGTCTTTGTTCCACTGATTTGGATTACTGATCATTTTACCTATCATTATCTGGATTTAGTTCTCCGAATTCTATTTCTAGGTTCATTCGTTCCCTGGTCCACCTGGGACATGTAAAGATTGTATGCTCTGGATCATTTATTTCCGGGCAGTATGGGCATTATTTTTTTAAATTCATAAATGGGTTGTCCCAATTACAATATATTCATGTACAAAAACTGTAATAAACCTAAAACTATCATAAAACCTAAAATAAAATAATATAAAAATACTAATATTAACAAAACAAATGAGTAATTCAATTTATGAGCAAACGATGCAATTCTGTTTTAATAACACTTTTTGAATTGCAGAGTAAGTTAACTTGTTGAAATTTGTTACCATTTCTAAGCAGTCGAGTTATTGGAGAGAAAAACCCATAATTCGTTGAGTGGAAAGGTATTTTAAATGTCTCATTGCTGACGCTAGTCTGCCTATTAGCATTCAACTCTATCAATGATAAAATCTCTTCGCAGTCGACCATACCCTGTAAAATATTATTTAAGAAACACATGTCAATAATAGTTCTACGATTTTCTAGAGACAACATATTCAATTGTTCCCGAATAAAGTGTCATATGAATAATTACATCTTTTCAGACCTAACTTGTATGTACAAACCCTAAGAAAGGTATTTTGTTTTTTTATTAATGTCATAATATGGGCAACAGATTATTGAACCATACTCTAACAATGATCTCACCAGTGAACGTATAACAATTTAAGAGTTTCCAGACTGAAATCCTTGCAAGTTCTGTTGATGAAGCCCAACATCTTGAACGAATTTGATATCATATACTCATTGTGAGCTTTGAAGTTCAGTTCAGTATCAAACATAATTCCTAAGTCTTTTATAACTGATGTTAATTCAATAGATTAGTTATTAATCTCGTAGTCATAGGAAACTGGATTATTAATTCTGAAGAATGAAGAATTTGGAAATATTAAGGTCCATGAGATTAAGAACACACCAATCATAAAATTTGGGAAGATCTTCCTCAAGAAGTGAAATATCATTCGTAGAGACAATAGATTTGAATATTTTCATATCGTCTGCAAGGATGGTGCTGTCTTGTGCTTCCCTATCCTCAGCGTATACGATTTAAAGGTACCATGCCCACTGAATGCCTGGGTTATGAAGTAGATTGATATTTTAAAATCGCAGTTTTCGATATTAGGAATCAAGCGCTTTGTCCATTGTGCCTTAAGTGTTGATGTTCCATCTTTCCTGCCACTCTTCTATTATTCTCTGCCACTTCTCTTTTTTTGCATTTTCATCAACGTTGGGTCTAATCTGTTTCTTCACCAGGAGATTAATAGGTGGGATCGCCGTAATGACATTTATAGCGTCTGCGGATACCGTCCTGTTTGCCATTGCTACTCTTAGTGGAATCCTCCTTTGCGTTGCAGTTATCAGCGATCTATAATTTTCTATAATTATTGCTTTGCCCCACATCGGGTCCGCATAAAGCAGTACCGACTGCACCATGCCGTATAGTACCCTCCCTTTTTTGTATACCTGGCCCCCTAATGTTCGGTAGTAGTTCAGTTAGCGCAGCTGTTTGTCTATTGGCTTTCTCACATATTTTTCGGATGTGTTCGTTGTCGTCAAGCCAGTCACTCAGGTATTTGACGTATTTTTTGGGCATTATTTGTGTTCCCTACAACTGGAAGGATACGTCCACCCTCTTTCTCGGGCCTTTTAGTATGATAGCTTCGGTCTTATGCGCCGCAAGTTTCATCCCATTATCATTTATCCACTGGCCTATGCGTTCCGTGTAGGTGTTCGCTCTCCTTATCAGTTCCTATTTATTCACGGTAGGAGTAAATAATATGGCAGCAAAAAAGTATAGAAACTTTGGTGAGCATAATTTCCATACAATTAAAATGGATTTAATATTTGACTCTGTTGATGTAAATAAACTCTATGATGATTTATTAAAAAACCGAAAATGTGACTGGTAGAGTGGCCCCATTACAAATTTGTAAATATAAATGCAATGTACCATGGTTTGATAATGATGTACTCAACAAAATAAAAAAAAGAGACAAGTGTTATAAATGTTTCAAAAATTGTTCAGGACCGGAAAGAACAGAAAAATGGGAAACTTATAAAAAATATAGGAATGAAGTGGTAAACTGAAAAAGAAGAAAGACCAATATTATTTTGATAAAATAGATAGGAACAGAAATAACCCACAGCTTATGTGGAAAACCCTTAAAAAGTTAGTTGATGTGAAATCACAAAACCTACCAAATAACGTTGAATTTGAATACATGGATAAAAAAATAATAATACGAGAGGATATTGGCATAGGTGATAATTTAAATTCTTATTTTATTGATAGTATAGGTCACATAGTGGAAAGTATTGATGAAATGGGGCCATGTAACGATATAAACTATAACCTGTATCACTGTTTTTCAAATTTCAAATTATTATCACTTGAAGACTTAAAACTGGTGTTGTTCATAATCGGATTATTTAGATAATCGCATTCTGGCGATTCAGTGATTTAAAAAATAGGATTATTATTCGAATTAAATATCACTTGAATAGTTGTCACTTGTCACTAAACAGTTGTTATGTGTCACGTCAGCCTCTGCCGTCAGATTAATTATATATTTGGAAAAAAAAATCCATTATCATTTCTTCAGTTTCCAAATTAGTAGAAATTTTTGCCTAGTCCACCCGTCCACACCTGTTATTTCATCAGGTAGAGGTTAGAGGTGTGCCAAGTTCATGAGTCATGTGACATGACAGTATTGACAGCTGACAGGTAAAGTACAATCGCAATCAGGTTATTTTTCAATCGAATTCTCCCAACACAATAATCGGATATTCGATTATTTTTAATTTGAATTATAACATCACTGCTTGAAACAAATAATAATAATAAAGAGCTTTATTTCAAAGTAGATTACAAACATTTATTCCTAAAGTCGGTAACATAGAATGAAATAGCGTCAAACAAGAAAAGAAAAGATTTAAAATTTTGAATATATGACAACAAAAAAATTCAAGGGTTTTCAAATGTGCTGTCCAGTGAGGTATGCGTTCAAGTTGTAGGGCTCTAATTCTATGAGAAGTTTTTTCATTTCTCTTTATCACTTTAATTCTGATGGGTAGATGGTTAAAAAGCTTAATTGCCTTATACTGAGCACTTTTTTCAGTTGCGGTTAGTCCATGATGGGTATGAATATATTCATTCGTTCTCGTTGGATACTTATGTGAAGGTATATTCCCGGTAAAAAATAGTGACTTTTGGTGAATAAACATTAGGCACTCGTGTATATAAATTGCGTAGATTGTCATTATATTGGTGGATTTGAATACTGCTTTGAAGGTTTGGTTATAATACAAATTGTTGATTCCTCAAATTATTCTTTTTTGTATTATGAAGATTTTTTCAATATTGTGATTACTGCCCCAAAAGATAATCCCGTATCGTGCAACCGATTCAAAATGAGCAATGTATATTGTTTTTATAGTGTATTTGTGTAGGTAACAGACTCGTGTCATCCGCGAAAATTGTTTTAAATGGATGTTGGTGTAGATTGAGGTTACATAAGTCGTTTAAGAAGATGACGAACAATAGAGGGCCGGCAATACTGCCCTGCGGAATTCCCACATTAGTGGAAAGGGTTTCTGACTTATAGATTCTACTATTTTGTTTTATTTCTACTGATTGAAAGGTAGGATTCAACCCACTTCAGAGCTGAACCTCTTATGCCGTATCTTACTTTCATTTAACATAAACAAAACAAATTTACTTTCATTCCACTGTAACACACCAGACATCTCCTTAGAAACCGACATTATCACTCTGATCTTAAACAATAAATTTCTAGGAATTCATCTAGACTGTGATCTCAGTTTTGAAAATCACGTTGATAAGTTGAGTAAAAAGCTATCTTCAGGGTGCTATGCCTTGCATATGATTTCAAATGAACTGAGGATGGTAACTGCGAAAATAGTGTACCATGCCATATTCGAGTCACATGCCAGGTATGGCATTCCTTCCTGGGGAACCTGCAATAGACAACGCCTCAACATGATTTTCATTCTTCAAAAGCGTGCTATTCGCTACCTTTGTAAAGTTGGGCCTAGGGTTTCTTGTAAAGAATTATTCAAAGAACAGAAAATTCTTACAATTCCGTTTCTTTTTATCCTCGAAACGGTATGTCTGGTACATAAAAACAAAACATCATACAACATCATTCTAGGAGCCACCCGCCAAAATAACCACTTAGGCTACCCATTCCATCCACAAATTTGATAAAGAACTCAATTGTTTATAATGCCGCTAAACTATACAATCATCTCCCGGCCAGTGTTAAAATCATTGAATCCACCCATCCATTCAGGAAATCTGTAAAAAATATTCTCACAGAAGAGGTATTTTATGATGTTTAAGAATACCTCAATAAAAACATAAGGTGCTAAAACTTTATATTTTAACTGCATTTTGCGCATGTGAATCTATTTTTATTCATTTTATTTATTCATAACTATTTATTAATTATTGTGTTTTTATATACCATATATTTTTTTGTACAAGACTTTGTCAATAAGATCCTAATCTTCAGACAATAAAGTATATTTTGATTTGATTCTAATTTTATCAACATCGATTGATGATTCAAGCAGTCATATGCCTTGGATAGATCAAGGAACATACCGAGTGCTATCAATTTGTCCTCCATCATGTTCATTATGTTTTGTGTGAATTGATATATGGCCGTTTGCCTTTACCTGCCGTGTAAGTATCCGTGCTGTAGACTATTGGACAAGTTACATTGATTCATGAACTCTATAATACTCGCTGACATTGCTAATTCGAATATTTTTGAAAAGGCGGGAGGGATGCATATTGGTCGGTAGTTTTCTGAGCTCTCTGGATCTCCTTTTTTAAAGATCAGTTTCACAAGAGAAGTTTTTAATCCTGTTGGAAAAATTCCAAACTTCAGTGAATTATTGATAATATAAGCTATGATTTCGCTAATGGCAACTAAGCTTTTTTCATGACACTGGTCGGAATGCCGTCTTCTCCGCTGGAATGTTTATTTTTTAGTTTCCTAGATAATTCTATAATTTCATTAGCTGATACAGGTCGAAAGAGCACCGTCCGGATGTTTTCTGAGATATCACTGTGGAAAGGAATGTTTGATGAATTCGTTAGTAATTGTGGAACAATGTCTACCAAATATTTATTGTAATCATTGACTATTTTAACAGGTTACCCTTTATGCGACATTCTTCATTTCGAACTCTTCCCGTAATTTCTGAGCAAATACTGAGCATTTCGATTTATTATCAGATTGGATTATTCTATTTGAGTATGAATCCTTTTTCACCTTAAATAATAAATTATTGTATTTGTTTCTCACCTCATTGTACATAGGTTTGTATTGGACATTGTGTTGTGATAACACCAAAAGGATGTCTAATCTGTTCTTACAATCTGTTTACATTTTATTGTTTGAAAAGTTTTCTTTTCTGCATTTTTTCTGGTCTACCTTAAAGGAAAACATTTGTTGAATATAGAGCTGAAATTTTTTATGAAAAGATTCCATTGTTCGTTAACTCTTTCTTTACAAACACTGTATATACATGCCCATTCTTGGGCTTTCACCCGATCAATGAAATCTTTTATATTGGTTTCATTAAAAAATCTACTTGATTGATATTGGCATTCATTTTGATGGTCTATATAGAAACTGATTATTTGGGCAGTTTGGTCTGACACATGGTTTTCAATTACTTTAGCTTCATATTGTCCTTTATAGTTAGTGAAAATATTGTCAAAACAGCTGTTTTTTTTTGTGTGATTCTAGTATATTCATCGATCGTTTGTATAAAGTCAAATGATTTGGTCATGTTTATCAGATCTGTTCCTACTTTGTTTTGGTCTTTGAGCTCTATGTTGAAGTCTCCTGCTATGAATGCAATTTTATTAAGACTATGTATACAAATCAATAATTGTTCAAATCTATCCCAAAAAATATCCAGAGAAGCTCGGCTCGCTCTGTATAATGATACAATTATAATATGAGTGTTATCGATATTTACTTCAATCACCGAGCATTCAAATTCTCGAATTACCGAAAGATTTACTAACATACCCACTGGTTTAAATTGGATGTGATTTTTACAATAAATTGCAGTTCCGCCGTGTTCATTCAGTTCTCGACAAACATAATACACTAGATAATAAGAGTAGTGCGTTTGATATAATGAATTCTAAAGTTTTTAAAAATATATTTGAAACCATAGGACATGTCATGTTAAACCTCATAAATACATCCCTGGAGTATGGCAAAATCCCGAAATCATTGACTATTATTCCTATTCCGAAAGTGAGAAATACAATAATAGCCATATTAATACACTATCACCTATTGAAAAAGTCTTAGAGAAAGCAGTCTACAATTACATCATTGAACATGTTGATACAAATTATATCTTTATAAGCAACCAATCAGGATTCAGTAAAAAGTATTCATGTGAAGCTGCATTACAACTTTCTTTGTGTAAATTTAAATCAAATAGAAAATTATTATTGATCAAACTGAAAAGGTATGGTATAGAGGGCAAAGTCTATGATTGGTTAGTAGATTATTTAAAAGGACGCAAGCAAAAAGTAAGAGTGAGGAACACACCATCGTGTGAAAAAGAAATTCCCTATGATATTCCACAGGGGAGTGTACTGGACCTCTTCTGTTTATATTGTATTTAAATGACATCAACTTACATGTCGGCTGTGAATTCATAAATATATTTGCAGATGATACCCTACTGGCATGTAGTGATACAAACCTGGATAGAGCCCTCAGAAATATAAATATGGTATTTATAAAAGTAAACGAATATTTGAAAATAAATAAATAAGGTTCTAAAAACTAAAGCCATGTTGAAAACAACAAAATATAATGTTCATATTTTCAACAAATCAACAAAATATAAATTCAACAATATAAACCAAAACAATTTGAAACTTGCAATTGATGATGTATAAATTTAATTTGTAAATAATATTAATATCTAGGATTTCAATTGGACAATCTATTGACTTTTGAAAATCATTTTGATTATTGATTTGTTGAAAATATAAACAGGATGTTCATAAAATCAGATGTGGAATCATCTGCAACGGAGAATGTTTCCCTTTTCAACATTTTGATTATATTTATAAAAAAATCACAAAAAAATTAAATTTTTTCTCCAGAATCTCTAGGGACCTATCAATGGAAACAAAAATCACTGTATATAAAACAATTAGAATAGAATAGAAATCTTTATTTGTTCTTTTCAAACAAGACCATCTCACTGTTCTTGCTCCACTTTTGCAGGTACAGTAGTAGCCTAGAATACGTTCATTTACAGGTGCATCAGGAATAATACTATCATACTGTAACGTAAATAAACTTAACTTGGTTTTAATAATTTATTTCACACTTAAATCTACAACTTAATTTATATTACGCCACTGTATAGCTCGATCGTATGGGCTCGTTCAGAATGTGTGACTCCACTTGAGGGTTGCCTATTTATCTCCGATACAGCATTCTCGATGTTTCGAATTCTGGGCGACCGGCATGTTCCAATTGTTTCCAATATTGACCGTTGTTTTCCGCGGCAGAGCGACTGGATGGTTCTCGAATATCTCCGGGGATGATCTCATCGTTGTCGATGGCAACGCGTGAGGCGACAGGTCCGGCCTAGGTTCGTTACATTGCCCCCTTCTTAAAGACATTTCGTCCCGAAATTTCATCCTTGGAGTGTGACGATATCTGCATGACTCCCCATATCTGCACCGTGAAGTTCGATGGAAGTAACACTCCACGGTCTTCATGATCGGTCGTGGAAGAGGGTTACAGCAAACCAAAATCTTGACGCCGCTGGATCTGAATATCGCCTCCAGCATACTTCTTATGACTCTCCAGTCCAACCCATCAATACCACAGGATAATTTTGGAATTGCTAGATCCACCAGATTCTGGTCCACCATAGTATCTCTTAGTTTGGTGAGACTCTTCCAGACATCTTCATAGGACGGTTTATCTTGGGAATGCCTCTTGGTAACTAGGTAGTAGATGTTTCTCTGGCCTTTCTTCAACTGTAGCACCCACCAACTTCTGGATTCTGCTCCCGCAGTGTTTGGAGTTGACCAAATTTCTTGGAGAACACTACGGCGATGCCCTGGACATTCGAAGATCTTCTGCCACACAGTCGCTAGTGCGTAGTCAGCAGGCACCTCGAAAGGTCTCGTGACTCCTCTCTAGTAACCCCATGTAGAACTTTCTGCCCGTTTGAATACAAGGACATAAACTTCTCGAACGTCATATCATCCTCCAGTGGCTTGAGGGTGCGAACTTGGTCATGGTTTCCAGCGTAGGGGCCAACCTGTTGAAATGGACGACCCTTGGTTTCCCTCGGGGTGGCTTATGGATTCGGTACACAAGGTCGTTTATCCTTTTCACGATTTTATACGGGCCTTCCCACGAGTTCCGCAACTTTGGTGATAGTCCACGACGACGTTTGGGGTTGTACAGCCAAACCAGGTCATCAACCTTAAATCCTCCAGCGTCGGCCTTGATGTCATAGGTCTTCTTCATTTTATCGCTGGCACTCTGGATGTTCAACCGGACTCTTTCGTGGATGTCGATCAACCTTAAACCTGGCGGTATCCCAAACTTCAGGTCACAAGGCAGTCGCAGTTCTCGGCCCATTATAATACTAGCAGGAGTTTGACCGGTTGACTCCCTCTCCCAGTTTCCTGGGGCCCAAATTCGGCACAAGGTTGGAAGGTTGTGTACTGCGGATCGATAGGCCATCAGGAACAAATGAAGATACTGGTCCCAGTCTCTTTGATGGTCAGAGACAACCTTGGACAAGTGGCGGTTGATCGTCCTGTTCATCCGTTCCACCATTCCATCGGACTGCGGATGTAGGGCCGTGGTTCTTGTCTTGCGGATGTTCAGCAGTAGACATATTTCTTGGAAAAGGTTGGATTCGAAATTTCTGCCTTGATCCGAGTGCAGCTCCATTGGAATACCGAATCGACATATCCACTCTTTCACCAAGACGTCGGCGACGGTGATGGCTTCCTGGTTGGGCAGGGCATAGGCTTCCGCCCACTTACTGAAGTAGTCCATTGCCACAAGGATGTGGTCGGATACGGGAAACGGGCCGGCGATGTCAATGGCGATTCTCTCGAACGGGCTGCCTACGTTGTACTGACGCATCGGGGCCTTGGGTCGTATTCGAGGTCCATTGCTAGCAGCGCATACAGCGCACTTTCTGCACCAGTCCTGGACGTCAGCTTGACAATTGGTCCAGTAAAACCGTTGCCTCACTTTCTGCAGGGTCTTCGTCACTCCCAGATGTCCTCCAGCGACTCCATCATGGATTTCCCGCAGCACTTCCTCTCTTCTGTTCCTGGGAACAATTATTTGGCGTCTGTCTTCCCCACCAATATCGGCCTCCAACACACGTTTCAGGATCCCATTGTCCAGAATAAGAGAGTTCCATTGTGCCCAATAGGACTTAACAGCCGGCGAGTAACCTGCGACTTCCTGCCATGATGGTCTTCGATTGCCCTTCTTCCAGCTGACGACTAAGCCAAGGTCGGGGTCTTTCTCTTGGTCTTTCTGGATCTTGCTGTCATTCCAGTTGTCATCCATTGCCGCGGTTCTACAAAGTGTTGCTTCTTTCTCTTCTGCTCGTCGGCAATGTGAGCAATCATCTGGACATGGTCTTCGCGACAAGGCATCTGCATTTTATGGCTAGTTCCGGCTCGATGTTCGATCTCGAAATCAATTCTTGGAGTCTTTCGTCCAACGTGCTACTTGACCCTCAGGATTTTTGAACTGTAAGAGCCATTTGAGAGCTGCATGGTCAGTTCTCAACAGGAATCTTCTTCCATACACGTACTTGTAGAAATGCTCCACTCCCTTTACAACAGCTAACAGCTCTCGCCTGGTGACACAGTAATTGCGCTCTGGTTTGCTAAGCGTCTTGCTGAAATAACCAATGACCTTCTCCTGTCCCTCCTGGATCTGAGATAGGACAGCTCCAAGTCCCACGTTGCTGGCGTTCGTATCCAAAATGAATTTTCCTTTGGGTAGGGGATAGCTCAGTATAGGTGCGTTGATCAAAGCTCCTTTCAGCTTCCTGAATGAATCTTGACATTCTTCGGACCACTGGAACTTTGTTTGGCCTTCCGTGAGCCTGGTCAGTGGTTTAGCGATGTTGGCGAATCCCAGCACATATCGACGATAGTATGTGCATAAACCAAGGAAACTTCGAAGTTGGTGAATGTCTTTTGGGATGGGCCAATCCTTAACAGCTTTGATCTTCTGGTCATCCACTGCTACTCCTTCCCCAGAGACAACGTGGCCGAGGTATCGTACTTCTTTTTGGAACAGATGGCATTTCTTAGGGCTCAGCTTCAATCCGGAGTTCCTCAGTCGCAGGAATACTTCCTCCAAGTTTTTCACGTGGTCCTCGAACGATCTGCCGACCACAATTATGTCGTCGAGATACACTAGACACGTGTTCCATGAGAGTCCCTTCAGCACTGTCTCCATCAATCTTTCGAATGTGGCGGGAGCATTACAGAGCCCGAATGGCATAACGGTGAACTGCCACAATCCTGAGCCGATGGTAAAAGCAGTCTTTTCTCGATCTTCCTGAGCGAGTTCTACTTGCCAGTATCCACTCTTCAGATCAAGGGTCGAGAAAATCGTGGAACCAGCCAACGTGTCTAGGGTGTCATCTATTCTCGGGAGGGTAACTGTCCTTCTTCGTGACATTATTAAGTTGGCGATAGTCTACACAAAAGCGTGTCGATCCATCCTTTTTCTTCACCAGTACGACCGGAGAGGACCAGGGACTGTCAGATGGTTCGATAACTCCTTCTTTTCCCATATCGCTGACTATTTTGTCAGCCTCTTCCTTCTTGGCAGAGGAAGTTTCTTGCTGATTGCCGGATCGGTCGGGCACCCCAGTATCAATCTTGTGCTGGACCACATTAGTTCGACCCCTTTTCCTTGTCGGTTCGAAGATGTCTTGGTACTTTTGACTAAATCTCTTAGTTTGGGCTGTTGAGCTGGTTTTATGTCTTTGGAAGAGATGGCAACTAATTTTTCTAGTTCTGTGGGCAAGTTGTTGGGTTGGCTAATGTACCTCATCGCCCGGATCACAGATGAAACTGGCGAGCAGTGCCCTAAAATTGTTCCTTTCTTTAGGTCACTGGAAAGTAATTGACATTCATGACCCTTACCGGCACAAATTTTCAGCGTAACAGGGGTTTCCCTAGGGCAATCCCTCGTCCAATTTTCTCATCATGAAGTTTGGGCTCGAACATCCCGTCTCCACTGCTCGCACTCCCGTCAGGCGAGCCTCCAGAATGGTTTCAGCCCTCTCAGGTGCGCTTACATCTTCAGCCAACAGCACACGGATCAACTCTTCACTTCTCCCATGAAGTACCAGCTCTTCTCCGTTGACACGTGGACGCCGTCTTTGAAATCAATTCAAACCCTCTGGAATTCATGATGTCCATTCCGATGATTGCATCGTCTTCGATGTCCGCTACAAGTGCCTGATGTTTCACTTTAGTGCTGCCCAAAATTATTTCAATCGGTAGCTCGCCATATACAGTAGCTGGCTCCCTGTTGCTGTCGCGTAGCTTCAAGTTGTCGGTTCAATTCGTTCCGGTGTTCTGGCAAAGGAAGGTCCGAGAATTGTCCTAGTCGCACCTGTATCTAGCAGCATGGTGCAAGGCTCGTTATTGATGAGACCGTCTACGAAAACACCTCTGTTCTGTCGTTGCAGGATAGCGACATATGCGTTGTTAACCAGGGCTTGCTGGACACAGGCCGACGATTGCCCTTCTCGTCGACCTTCTTTAGTTTTCCTGCATCGAGTCGTGTTTTCGAATGTTGGACATTTCTACGCCATGTCCAATTTTCTACAATTCAGCATCTTATCTGTCTTTTCTCAGGAACACTTCCTTAATCACTTTCCTTATGGCAGCTTCCAAATTAGCAGGCTCCTGTGAGTCTTCCTCAATCATTCGGACTTTACTCTGGCTTTTGCAAGATTGTTTAGCTGCCTCGAATTCCAAAGCGTGCCAGTGCGTCTACGAGATGTGTTGGACGGGCTAGTGTCAACGCTTGTCTGGTTTCTTGGTCACGGAGTCCATCCAGGAATGCTTAAACCGCTAGTCGCTCCATTACATTTTCTGGTGTGGCTGGATATGCGAGGACGAACCAAGCGTGCAATGTCAGTTTCGAATTCTTGTAAGGATTCGCCCGATTTTTGGCAGCGATTTTTCAGTTGGGAGTGGTATACGTGTTCCAAATGGGCGTGGCCATATCGTAATTCTAGATGTTTAATCAGCTGATCATAGTCCTCCTGTTCTTGGCGGTGAGAGTTTGTAGAATATTTGTCGCTTCTCCACGTAATGCAAGTGTCAGTCTACAGCTCTTTCCCCTGCATTCCATCCGTTTGCTTTGGCCGCTGCTTCAAACTGCCGGCGGTAATTTGCCCATGGAGTTTTCCGTCGAACTGAGGCTTCATGGAAAGCTTCCCTATTTCTGAAATGACCTTGACATCTTTTATACCCTCTTGAACTTTATCCACGTTCAAACTCAAGTCCAGCATTGCATTTTCGTTAACCATCTCTGTGGAGGACGCACTATTAATTTGTTTTTCCAGCTTACTGATCGTTTATTTTATTTTGTCCATTTCTGCCTCGACCCCCATCTTTGATTTTATCTACCTCCGTGTTCATTTGCTCCCTAATTTTATCTATCTCTGTCTCAACGGTTCCCATTCTTTCTTCTAGAAAATTAGCCACACCACACAATTCTTTTTTTAGGCCTTCTGTATTTTCCAGGAACTTCTCTTCCAGGCTTCTTGCATTTTCTTCCAGGCTTCTTGAATTTTCTAGAAGCTTCTCTTCCAGATTTCTAGAATTTTCTTGAAGCTTCTCTTCCAGATTTCTAGAATTTTCTTCAAGCTTCTCTTCAGATTTCTAGCATTTTTCTTCCAAGCTTCTTGAATTTTCTAGAAGTTTCTCTTCAGATTTCTAGAATTTTCTTGAAGCTTCTCTTCCAGATTTCTAGAATTTTCTTCAAGCTTCTCTTCCAGATTTCTAGCATTTTCTTCCAAGCTTCTTGAATTTTCTGGAGCTTCTCTTCAGATTTCTAGAATTTTCTTGAAGCTTCTCTTCCAGATTTTAGAATTTTCTTGAAGCTTCTCTTCAGATTTCTAGAATTTTCTTGAAGCTTCTCTTCCAGATTTCTAGCATTTTCTTCCAAAGTCCTCGAATTTTGTTGCAGTTCTTCTTTCACGGATTTAGTAGTTTCTTCGAGTTTATTCATTACCAAACTTAAATCACCTCCGAGAACTTCGAATAAAAATGTTTCGGGGACCTCACCTTATTGTATAAGTCCTTCTGCAAGTATTTCCTGGAGTACTTGCTTTTTACCCGTTGTTTCCAGTTCCATTTCCTCTAATTCCTATTTCAATTCCCCTACCCTCAAATCCACAAGGCGCACCTTTCTTGAACACATTTTGTCTTTGACGAGGTATCAGTCTGTTTCACCGAAAAGTTTATCAGTTTGTTAAAATTCACTTCGCGAATTCTTTTCCACGGGCCACCAGTCTATTGTCTGTTTCACGCGAACAGTGTATCAGTTTATATTCCCACGCACAATTGTCCACTTCGCGAAAACCGGGCCACTGTCTATTTTGGGCGTACAAAAAGGTCTATCAATTTATTTTTCTGACTATCCACTCCACGATCACTTGTTTATTTTCAAAATCTCGCTTCCGACACCAATTGTAACGTAAATAAACTTAACTTGGTTTTAATAATTTATTTCACACTTAAATCTACAACTTAATTTATATTACGCCACTGTATAGCTCGATCGTATGGGCTCGTTCAGACTGTGTGACTCCACTTGAGGGTTGCCTATTTATCTCCGATACAGCATTCTCGATGTTTCGAATTCTGGCAGTTGGCGACCGGCATGTTCCAATTGTTTCCAATATTGACCGTTGTTTTCCGCGGCAGAGCGACTGGATGGTTCTCGAATATCTCCGGGGATGATCTCATCGTTGTCGATGGCAACGCGTGAGGCGACAGGTCCGGCCTAGGTTCGTTACAATACATACATATCAATTCGACGAAGGTTTTGTGTTCTGTTGCATATCATACATCTGTTAGCTGTCTGCTTCAAAACATTCAGCCGTGGGCAGTTTAGATCTTCATTTAAGGCCTGGAAATTAAAAATCGATACAGTAGGTACTGTAGGAATCAATCAAGTTTCCAACTACCTGGGGTTTCCAATGGAACTAAGGGTGTATACAAAACAGTATGCGTTATTGAACATATGAAAGATCCCTGCTGGGGTATTAAAGTAAAGTTAGTTTCATGTGGAAAAACTATTCTGAACTAGCTGTTTTTTTTGAAGTTTCAGTTCTCAACAATGTCGCTATATTAAATTGAAAAACTTCGTACACTACAACTATATTGTACAACGAACACAATGTCGCTATATTAAATTGAAAAACTTCGTACACTACAACTATATTGTACAACGAACACGGAATGATAATAATTTCCTACGAGTATGAAGTTTGCAGCATGAGCCTGCTGTTCCAGAAAGTTGTATTATAATGGCAGCACTGAATTTTACCTCAATTTCTTCACCAATTGATCGACTGCAATTGAAACACACTCCCGTTTCTTCATTATATTCCAGTGGTGGAAGATCAAGATCTTGTCTTCTTTTTATCGCAGTTTGCAGTTTCATTTCTGAATCTTCTCTCCCAAGTCTGAGAGCAAACCGAGGCTGGCACACAACATTGCAAGAATAAAATACATGTCGATTATTTTGAAATGGCATTTTTCTAAACTTACTCAAATATAAAGAAATAAAAATCAGTTATTACGAAAACGTCAAGCTCTCTGACATATCATGGTCAATTCGATTTCTAGGCGAAAGTGACATTGAGATATGGAAATAAATAAAAGACTACTGTAATAAATGTATTTATGGAGAGAAATACAAGTCTCAATGATTAGTAGAATACAGTGCCAGAAATCTTTTAACCTAAACTATTACGCTGCCTAATAGCGACCGGATTTAGGAATGCTATAAAAAAGTATCAACTGTGGGTTTCATCTAGTACTATCCCTATGCAACTGCAAATGATCGAGTTTTTTGGCTATACCTGTGAAAGTGGAGCAAGAACAATAGGATGTAGTTCCCATACTTGCAGCGTACTTTGTTACCAAGAAGTACCCTAGCCATAAACTATTTTTTTTTGAGTCTATACTGTTGAGTTCCAAATTATTGTTGAATGTGGTTTGTGTTGTTTATAGTATCAAATAATTGATTTCGAAAAGTTTTATAATAGAATTGAATGTGTCGAACGGTTCCATAAAATTTTGTTAAATCAATAGTTTACCCCATATATCGTAATACCGTAAACTTAAAAAATGCATATCATAGAAACGCAACATACAAAGTTGATAAAATTATCGTATATGATAGTCAACATTTTCAAAATATTGTGAGTAAAATATGGTCTAAATTAACGGAACAGTTTTCTAAATATTCAATAAAAACGTTGTAAATGACCTTAAAAAAAATGTAACGCACCGTTTATCTAAAAGAAAGGTAATATTGAGCAATTGAGTTCATCAGAATGTTACCCTATCTTTTATTCAATGGGCAGTAGCAATTAATTCCTTTTTTTACACGCTTTATATTAGCTTCACTTGTATGTTTGTTTGTAACCGACTCCTTTGGGCGCAATTTTGACCCACTTTAAACGGTCAGATTTCATTCAAACTTTGTAGATTTATCGAGGACCGATGACAATACACTAATTTGATAAGATTATTCTATTTTTTAATTTGCAAAAAAATAATAGTTTAAAAAAAACTAAAAAAACACGCTTTTATGGAAAACCAAACTAAAAAAATAGAAAATGAGAAAAAAAAAATTAAAAAAAAGCGTGAATTGCATGGTATCGCCTCGGCCAACAATTATCTGTGATCTGAGACATTTCTTATTTTACTGCCCTAGGTGTGTAATGTACTATATAATTATTGATACCATGTACCCCACGCTTTTTTAAAAATATATTTTTTTTTTTTCATTTTTAATTTTTTTTGTCTGGTTTTCTATAAAAGCGTGTTTTTTAGTTTTAAACTATTATTATTGTAATCATAAACGATCTGTCAATTGTTTTCAGTATAGGGGTATACCTACTCGAAAATTATATATTTCAAACAGAGAGAGTCATCAAGGAACAAAACACGTTTTTTCGCCTACAATAGACTGTAACTATGATATCTTAACAAAATATAACTTGTTCGTTTTGAAATAGTGCTGGAATAAAAATCCGGAAAAACGATTTTTTTTACTATGCCTCGTATACACCCTAATGTACTATCATCAATACGATTATAATTGAACATGTTTATGAGTTCCGATCAATACATTTTCATCCTTACTTTGTCTTATTTCGACTAAAAAAATAGTTTTTTTCTTTGTTAATCCTACCCCAATACGACGTTTTTACGAACTTTGGCCGCTTATATCTCAGAAACTAAACATACAAAATCATTTGAACTCACACTTTTTCTAATGACCCATCCTACTATAACATAATAAAATTCCAGCCAATTGGCCGAGCCAAGTTCCCATATGTTTTCGTGCGGGGTTCTTCTCACGTGCTTATGACGCCGGAGTAATATGCAGAAAATATGTTCCTTCCTCAATTCTCTGTTATTTTGACACTTTTTGAATTCTTCAATTCTTTAATTACAATATTTGATTCTGGATACCGGTTGCATTTATGTCCCCAGAGAGACAGACGTACAAACCCTTCTCTACACTAGCAAACAGACCGAAATGCCTTTAGACTAACTCTGAATGGTTTTATATAATATAGTTGTCGATCTGGCGAACTTAAATAGGCGTACAATACATAACCATATTTGCACGTTGTGATATATTCTACCTCTTAATTAGCGCATGTGCTATAGATTAAGAGTTAAACGAACACAGGTGTCATATATATATATATATATATATATATATATATATGTCATGTACGATTGGATGTTTAGATGTGTGAAGTGTATATTCCGGAACAATAAATCAGTATCTAAACTTATATTATGTATTAGTTCCAGAATATTCCATAGTGGCGACCAGAATTCTAATAATCTCCTACCTTTGTAATACTTTATCTGTTTCTCCTGTTGTACTGAAACTCGATAATCAATGTCTGAATTTGTAACCTGTATTTGTTTTTCTGGCATCATCAAGTCAAAACGTGTTCTCAATTTCCTTCCAAACATTATTTGAGAAGGACAAACTCCCGTAGTACAATGAATTATATTACGATAATCAAATAAAAAGTTATTTAATACTTTATTCAATTCGATGGTTCGATTTTTTCTCAATGCATTTTTGAGGCCATTTTTCACGGTTTTTACAACGTTTTCCGCCGCACCTTATTAAATGATCTGTCACACTCATCCGACCAATGCCGTCCCACATTGGCTTTGAGTAATTTATATAATGGATGTACGGTCATGGCTAGATTAGGTATACATTTTCCATAAAAATTTATTAATCTCAAAATTGATTTTAATTGCGTTACATTCTGCGGAACTGGTGCATTTTTAATCGTCAAAATTTTATCTTCCGATGTATGCACCCCCTTTTTACTGATAACAAATCCTAAATATGAAATTTCAGATGTGAAAAATTCACATTTTTCTAAAGCTCTCCGTAATCTGGCATCTTTCAACCGAGTAAAGACCTTATTCAATCTCTCAATATGTTGTTCACGATTGCCCCCTGTAATTAATATGTCGTCCAAAAAATAATAGCAAAAGTACCTACATGTTGCGGTAAATAATATAATATAATATAATATTTAATATATAAAACACCAAACAATATTACATTGAAAATTACATTATTACATTACGTTATTATCTTACACTATGTTCTACATCCAATGAGCTGCACCATAGAATATAAAAAAACTGTGTGTGCAGTAACTCCTAACTTAACAATGAATATATTATCTATATCTAGGTATGTTGAAAATGATGACGTACTTTTGAGAGATATTCTCCAGTATGTACAAAATCTCTCAAGCATTATTTATTTACATTTAACTTGCTTACCTTCAGCTAACTATAAATTCGAAAAATTCTTACTCTAAAGTCTAAATCTAAATTAGAAGGAAATTAAAAGCAATACTTGATCAAATTAAATTCAGCGAAAATTAAACTTAACCCGCTTTCTTTAATCCACATATCAATCTTGAGGGTTATTTCTTTTGTATGTTTTTGTTTTCAAGGCATTAAAAGCCTTTGGACCAGTAAAATTTATGTGCTTTTGCATGGCTAAGTGCTTGACAGAGGGGGTAGTACATTTTGTTGAGATGCATTTCGTGTTTTTAAATTTATGCTTCAATTCTAATTTATAGTAAAAGGGCCTTTTGAGCATACAACTGATTATTGATTTAACATGTAGTTGTTCAATGTAAGAACATTATAGTTTTAAACAAGATTTCGGTTGAAAATTGCTTCTTTTAAAATACATTTCTTTAATCACATATTTCTGTACTACAAACAAAGGTTCCAATACTGTCTTACAGGCACTTCCCCAGACCACTAGGCCATAGTTTATCACCGACTCAACAAAGGAGTAATAAACCATTCTAAGAATCTTTCCTTGTAGACATTTCTTAGTTCATAAAATTTATATATGAGTTTTCTTATTTTACCTACTACATACAAAACATGTGTTTTCCAAGTTAAATTTTTTCATCAACAAGTACTCCCAAGTATTTAAGGTTGGTTCTTTCTACCTTGTGTTTGCATTTACAGTCATTTTACAGTCCTAGTACAACCCGAGTCAAGAATTCTTAAGCTTGTGAACATTAGTAAATTTACCCGAGTAAAAGCCGAAGGCTATAAGCTTTGTTTTTGCACATTTGGTACAAACCATTCTTTTATTTTGTTATCGCAGTTTCTGCTTCACTCAGAGTAGCTTCCCAAGTTTCTCCACTCACAATTACTGCAGTGTCGTCCGCAAAGCAGAAAACGCTCCTCGTCAAGTAGAGAGAGTATATCATTAGTCAGGTTGAACAAAGGGATAAGCACCAAATCCCAACTGAGGATGGCTTAGACTACTGTTTATTTTTTACACGTTGGGTTCTATTAGTCAGGTATGATTTAAACAAATCGTGCATGCTCTCCTCTAATGCATATTGTTTAATCTGTAGGTAGGTTTTTTGTGTGCCACAGTGTATGAAAGCCTTGGCTAGATCTAGAAATGATTTCCTATAACCTTTTTAGCCATTGTCCAAACTACTAAGTATTTTTTTCTGTTACTTTACTTAACACATCTTCTGTGCTGGTTTCTCTTTGAATCCATATTGATTATCAGATAAAATAGCATGTTTATTAAGGAACTCAGCCAGTTTAAACTTAATGTCTACCAATTTGCTTCTGGTCTATAATTTGTTGTTAGTTCTTTATTGCCTTGCTTGTAAATAGGGTATAACTATGGCTTTTCAAGGCTCCAGGATATACTCCTGTACAGAAAATACGATTTATAATATGGACTAGCGGTTTCAATAGAAATACATGTTATCTTTATCATTTCAGATGTTATATTGTCTTCTCCACTTTGAACTTAATTTTTTATTTGATTTATAATTTCGCTATCGGTAATAGGCATAAAAAGAAGGACTCTAGATTGATTGGTGCTTTAGTGTAGTTATGATTTCAGTTCAACGTCAAATCAGCTAGCTTCTCTCCTATACTAGTGAAGAAGCCATTGAATTTATTTGCTATCTGATTTGGGTCCACTCAGTATTTCATTATTACTACTCACAACATGCTTTATTTCCCTTTTGCTTTCTTGATCATTGTGGCATCTTTTATTATTTTCCATTTTTTTTGGGGTCAGTCCTACTTTCTCAAATTTTTTTTCTTTATAATAGTCAAATTTTGATTTTTTTGTTAGTTTTGTTAATTGATTTTTTGTACTGTCTGTAGTGCATTTAGAGGCATCAAACAATTTGGATTAAGAGCTGATTGTTTTTTTAGTTTATCTCTTTTCTTATGGATATCAAAGAGGCCATTAGTGATCAAGGTTTTATCCTTCTCTTCTTATTACTAGTTTTACATTCATATTGGCAATTCTCAATACAGTTTTGCAATGAGTTAATAAATGTTGAAAAGGAACACTCAATTGAATATTGATAGAAAAGATTTTTCTGTGAATTGAAAAATCCCACGATTGAAATGAAGTTATTTTTTGTGAATGTCTAACAGAAAACAACTACTTCCCAGCTAAAGCCACGCTGGACATTGAACTACATCTGATAGATATTCTGAAAAGCCCTAGCAAAGAAAAAATCTGAAGTGAAAATTTGCTTTTTATTCAGATAGTTATTTGATTTTCTATTCCAGTCTCAATTAAGAACTCATAAAGATGAATAAGGCAAAGAAGAATGTTTTCCAAGAGTACTCACCAGAAATCATTAGTAACATTGGCAGGAGAGACATCCATTTACTAGGTCTTCAATACATTTTTTGTCGGCCGAAAATCTATTTCACGCTTCCGATCATCAGGAAGACGGAGAGAAATGGGAAACACATTTGAAGAAGCAATCTCACTTGCAAAGATGGGAAAAAAGTTAGAATCATTTCTTTTGGAGACACTTTGAAATTAGTGTTTTCTGACGGATTAAAACCTGTCATGAGGTATGATAGATTTTTGTTGGAAATATAAACAGGATGTTCATAAAATCAGATGTGGAATCATCTGACTGAAAGATAAGCTTTAGTCACTATCTTCCATGCGTCAAGATAACCTCTTGTGGGAATGTATTCATGTTGAAAAGGGAACATTCTCAATTGAATATTGATAGAAAGATTTTTCTGTGAATTGAAAAATCCCACGATTAAAATGAAGTTATTTTTTGTGAATGTCTAACAGAAAACAACTACTTCCCCGCTAAAACCAGCTGGACATTGAACTACATCTGATAGATATTCTGAAAGGCCCTAACTCAAAGAAAAAAATCTGAAATTGAAAATTTGCATTTTCATTCAGATAGTTATTTGATTTCTATTCCAGTCTCAATTAAGAACTCATAAAGATGAATGAGGCAAAGAAGAATGTTTTCCAAGAGAGTACTCACAATCATTAAGTAACATTGGCCTTGGAGAGACATCATTCACTAGGTCTTCAATACATTTTTTGTCGACGAAAATCTATTTCACGCTTCCACGATCATCAGGAAGACCGGGAGAAATGGGAAACACATTTTCAAGAAGCAATCTCACTTTGCAAAGATGGAAAAAGTTAGAATCATTTCTTTTGGAGAGACACTTTGAAATTTGTGTTTTCTGACATTAGAACCTGTCATGGGGTACTGATAAATTGATTTGTTGGAAATATAAAAGATTTCATAAAATCCGTTTGAATCATCTGGGCGAAAAATAAACTTTAGTCATTATCCCTTTCCCTCATCAAGATAACCTCTTTGGGGGGGATTCAGTTTATTTATTCATATTTTCTTTTTAAAACATTCTTCTTTGCCTCTTCATCTTTATGAGTTCTTTAAATTTAGACTGGAATAGAAAATCAAATAACTATCTGAATGAAAATGCACATTTTCAATTCACAGAAAAAACTTTCTATCAAAATTTTAATTGAGAATGTTCCCTTTTCAACATGAATACCCACAAGAGGTTATCTTGACGATGGAAGATAGTGACTAAAAGTTTATCTTTCAGTGCAGATGATTCCACATCTGATTTTATGAACATCCTGTTTATGTTCCAACAAATCAATCTAACATACCCCATGACAGGTTTTAATGTCAGAAACAATAATTTCAAAGTGTCTCTCCAAAAGAAATGATTCTAACTTTCCATCTTTGCAAAGTGAGATTGCTTCTTGAAAATGTGACCCATTTCTCCGGTCTTTCTGATGATCGTGGAAGCGTGAAATAGATTTTTGTCAACAAAAATGTATTGAAGACCTAGTGAATGCGATGTCTCTCCTGCGTCAATGTTACGAATGATTTCTGGTGAGTACTCTCTTTTGGAAAACATTCTTCTTTGCCTCATTCATCTTTATGAGTTCTCAATTGAGACTGGAATAGAAAATCAAATAACTATCTGAATGAAAATGCAAATTTTCAATTTCAGATGTAGTTCAATGTCCAGCGTGGCTTTAGCCGGGGAAGTAGTTGTTTTCTGTTAGACATTCACAAAAAATAACTTAATTTTAATCGTGGATTTTTCAATTCACAGAAAAATCTTTCTATCAATATTCAATTGAGAATGTTCCCTTTTCAACATGAATACCCCACAAGAGGTTACCTTGACGATGGAAGATAGTGACTAAAGTTTATCTTTCAGTCGCAGATGATTCCACATCTGATTTTATGAACATCCTGTTTATATTTCCAACAAATCGAGTCAATAAAGTTATATGTACTTAAATCAACATCATTGATATTAACCACGTCATCCCAATTTGCCTCAGATAATAGCTGAGTTAGCTTTGTATAATTAGTTTTATGATACACTCTTGTACTTTCAACATTTTCTTATTAGTGTTCTGAGTTCTATATTTAGGAAAATAGGAAAATGATAGTGAAATCATTAGTTAATATAAGTTGCACATTATTATAAATTTGACTTTTGCATTTAATGAATAGATGATCAATGCAAGTATTCGAGCTACCTTGATTCGAGTTGGACTCATTTAAAATCTCTTGAAACCAAAACTATGCATTAATGTTGAATAATTATTCGTTTGTATTAAGCTAGTATCTGACAAGTTAATATTGATATCTCCGATAAAAGACATACATGGTTAGGATCTACAATGCTATGTTCTAGGATTTCACCTATGGTTCCTTCCAATATTCTTGTTACAAGGAATCCATCATTTTTAAAATTTGGATGGCAGGCTTGCTATGCCATAAGGAGCCCTAGTATATTATACAATCCCCTATGGGTGGAAATCGGACAAATTTTTTTTTTTGATTTTCATCTAACAAAATTTGTTGATAGGCGAGGATAGGTCTAATTTTGTAAAATGTTCACCTCCTGTAATCTTTACTAACAGGTCCCTTTTGGTAAGGAAATTTATCAATTTCTTATATGGGAGTTAAGTGTTACTTTTAAATCCAATATCCTAACACTACCTCCTGGCTTCAAAACAGGGACGATGGGTGTACCCCAATCGCGCATAATCAACTGGTTCTATAACACCCAAAGCCTGTAACCTCTCCAGCTCGCTTCCACCTTTTCTTTTATTGGCGGTGGTAGCCGGACGAGCCCCTAAAAAATTTGGTGTACCGAATCAGATTCAAGTTAATTTTTATTAAGCCTTTGTAAATGTGCCAATTTCGGGCTGAAATACATCTTTATAATTTTCATTAAAAAAATTGAAGGTCTTTCGGAAAATCTATGAAATTCAATTTTGAAACACTTAGGCAAAATGACAAAAAAAATCTCGTCCCAGTAATGGCGGACCTGTTGCATTCTTGATAACATAAATATCCAAACGATTTCTTATTTTGATAAATTATGTGACATTCAATATAACCTATGGAGAAATTTCGTCCCCATTGTACAGTTTGAAAATTTTCCTTAAACATCAAAGGTTTGTC
Organism: Gonioctena quinquepunctata; assembly: GCA_018342105.1. Taxonomy (NCBI): domain Eukaryota; kingdom Metazoa; phylum Arthropoda; class Insecta; order Coleoptera; family Chrysomelidae; genus Gonioctena; species Gonioctena quinquepunctata. Next base: position 56,117 of record JAFIRS010002958.1, read on the forward strand.
ACTGAAATATTGTTAATTAAAAAATTTGAAACAACACTAAAGCTAGATCCTTGATCTAATGTGAAAACAAAAGGTTTGTTTTCAATAATCACAATGTTAATCGAATTTATTTGACTATCAATATTAAATAAGGAATAATCAGATGACTTCAGAAAATGCTGTGAGTTTTGTTTATTGTCATTGTTTTTACTTGGGCTTATAGGTGCTAAATGACCTATTTTGCATTTATGGCAAAAAACAGTCTCGAAATGACGAAATAAACACCTCTGTTTTTTTTGTGATTCTTTCACCGCAAACCTCTACATTTGGAAACGTTTGTTGATTGGAAATAGATGAATCATGCCTTACCATTTCATTTAAATTACCCTCCCCCTCGTTTTGGTGAACCTTATGTCTTCCCTGAATAATTACCAGCAAAATGAATTTCTGGCTTTGTCGAAAACGGTTGACTGTTTTTGGACAATGGATGGGCGGCCGATTTGGTGGTTGCAATTTACCACGCCTCCAGTGTCCGGTAACTTTCTCTTCGAAAAGGCGGTCTTGAACTGCACCCCGTCATATCCAATTATGAACTGATTCGAAACCATCTGAAGATGGTCCACACTAAGTCACACAAAGCTGCTAACCCCGATTCCCCCACTCCCTCTCTGGCCGATTCACTAGATGTTCGCGCGGGAAAATTTATAACGCGCGGCAAAACGGCGAACTTGTTTTGAAGTAGTCTGACAGAAGTTTAATCAAACATCAACTTTTTTGTTTTGGTTCCACAGGTAAACAATAAATTATGCCAACTTGTATGCATCCTCGTTGAATGTGTTTAAAGGATTGCTTTCCGGTCCCTTCCCGAATTGCATTCACTTTGTAAAAATTTTTTCGTGCCTTTAAATATCCCCAGTCTGAATTTCCCGGGGTCAAATTCGCTAAATGACCGATGCTGGAAATACCATTTCTACACCTTCACTGGAACCGGAATTACTTTAGTTTGACAGGGTTTTTTTAGAATAAAATTTTTGAACTTTTATTCCCGAAATACGTTCTCGTCGCCACTATGGAATATTCTGGAACTAATACACAATATGTTTAGATACTGATTTATTGTTCCGAATATACCTTCACACATCTAAACATCCAATCGTACATGACATATATATGACCGGTGTCGCCCGACACCTGTGTTCATTTAACTCTTAATCTATAGCACATGCGCTAATTAAGAGGTAGAATATATCACACACGGTAGTAATGCGGAATTATTACCCAAATCAATCCTAAAATGGTAGGTTGTCCTAAATCAGTAATTCAACCCTTTCTCCTATAAAACGGTTATGTGAAAGACTCGGGTTTTTTTCGAGGTTGTGGAAATTAATTTTCCTTCCGAATTAAACCCTCGAACCAATGATTACCATGTTCCCCCGGGTTATTATCTGAGCTTCACTTTAATATCCCCAACTTTGATACTTCACGTTCCTTTTGGCTCTTCTCGAATAATTCAATTCTTAATGATTCGATATTCTTTTTACGTTGTTTTCGTTCGGCGATTTCCAACACAACCAACGTTAACTACTGGAAATGGATCTACAAGGCATCAAAGGATTTAAAAAATAAAAAAAAAAATTACAATCTCCCAGTGGAGCAACAAAACAAAACGAAAAATCACTTTCGAGAATCGTGGGATGTAATATTCCGAAAATCCCGGATTGGCCATTGATTTTTTCCACTTTTGCTCTGTATGTATTTTATTGGAAACGATAATTTGTTTTATATCTCCGCCGTTGTTAAATTTGATTATTCCCAAATTCAAACATCGGGAAAATTGTTATTGATAATACTTTTCCCAATGGGTTCCCTGAACTCGCCAATAGCCAAACAACCGAAATTCAAATTTGGCGGGATGTAATCTTTTGCGCATTTTTTTAACGGCTTTCCCCTGAACTCAAAACAACTGATAAAATAAGTAAATTACCAGGGCAACCAATTCAGTTTTTTTAGAGGACTAAATAAGTTCAATGAAGAAAAGGGAAACATTCTCAATTGAATATTGATAGAAAGATTTTTCTGGAATGAAAATAGATTAAAAAAGTTATTTTTTTGTGAATGTCTAACAAAAAAACAACTACTTCCCCGGCTAAAGCCACGCTGGACATTGAACACATCTGATAGATATTCTGAAAAGGCCCTAACTCAAAGAAAAATCTGAAATTGAAAATTTGCATTTTATTCAGTTGATTATTTGATTTTCTATTCAGTCTCAATTGAACTCATAAAGATGAATGATGCAAAGAAAATGTTTTCCAAAAGAGAGTATCAAATCATTTAACATTGGCGGGAGAGACATCGTTCACTTGGTCTTCAATAATTTTTGTCGACGAAAATCTATTTCACCCCCATCATCAGGAAGACGGAAGAAATGGGAAACACTTTTCAAGAAGCAATCTCACTTTGCAAAGATGGAAAAAGTTAAAATTTCTTTGGAGAACCTTTGAAATTGGTTTTCTGACATTAAAACCTGTCATGGGGTATGATAGATTGATTTGTTGAAAATATAAACAGGATATTCATAAAATCAGATTTGGAATCATTAAATGGAAGATAAACTTTAGTCACTATCTTCCATCCAAATAACCTCTTGTGGGTATTCATGCTAACAAAAACAAAAACCCTTCCCAGCTAAAAGCCATTGGGACATTGAACTACATCTGATTCCACATCTGATTTTAGTAATTGATTACATTATCTCCAACTTAAACCCCACCAGTGCACCCAATCGATTTTAACTTCCTATCTGACCATCTGCAGTTAACTATCCTCAACTAACATGTAAAACCCAACTTTAAAACGAAGTAACTAACTACCATCGTAAAATTTCAAAGAAGAACATCTCTCATCTGAAAAACAAACTGAAAATAGTATGGAACCCGAATAAAGAAACATCACCATCTCCAAATTTGAATTATTCATAAACCAATTTAAAAGGTTTCGACGGGGGGCCCACTAACCCAAAAAAAACTCCATATAAAAAAGACAAACTGGTTCACTGCCAATTGAAAAAAAAAAAAGATTTGGACAATGCCATATGTTTAAACAACAGGTAGTAAGTGCGGGGTTTATAAGATAAAAAAAAAAACTTCGGAAATCATTAAAAACGAAAAAAAAAACTAAATCAGAATATTGTCGGGGGCCCATAACAAGATCAGATCTGGAGTGATAACAAAACTTAAAAAAATCGTGATAAGCTAGATAATCCTTAAATATAAATAATGGGAAGTAACTGATCCCAGATAGCGAATCCCGGAGAATATTTCAAGTATTCGGAAAAATGGAGGATCATTTGAGCCAACAAATCCCAAACCGCCAGCGGAGAAATACTCCCACATCCTTTTCTTTGGCCAGCCACCACCAAGGAAATAAAATCAATGATCAAACCTGAAGAATACAATGTCAAAGGTCCAGATGATGTGCTGGTAAAAGTTTTAAAAGAAGTCTTGAAAGGGTATGATCCGTTAACTCTCTAAAATATGTTTGTGAAGGTGAATTCCCCAGCGCTTTAAAACTGAGGAAAGTTACCACTGTGTATAAAAGTGGAGACAACAGAAATTGACAATTATAGACCCATTAGTCTCCTGAGATTTTCTCAAAAATACTTGAGAGACTCATATATAACAGACTGAAATTTTGAACAAACATAATATATTAGCAGAATCTCAACAGGTTCAGGGCGAAGATCCACTGAACCGCCACCACTCTTTTACAGACTTTTTCATAAAGGTATTGATGATAGAAAATATGTTGGGAATCTTTTGACTTTAAAGCATTTGACTCTATTGATAAAGACTTCATGGCCTCAAAATGTATAATATGGGTATTGGGGGGAAATGTTCTGAATTAATTCATTTTTATCAAACAGAAAATCTTTGTAACCTTGAATGGGGCAGAATCGGATAATTTAAATAAATATGGAGGGAAGGCTCCACCCAGGCCCACCATTTTTCTTCTTTTTTCTTAAGATCTTCCATTGAATATTAGTAATCGATTTCACCTCATCAATTTTGTTGATGATAACTCGATGCCGAGTCCACCATGGAAGACATGACTAATTTTGAACAGGCAATTGAAGAAATGACAACCTACTGCAACTCAAATAAACTTATACTAAATTCTCGAAAACCAAAATCATTTTCCAACAAAACCGAGTTAGCCAACGAATTTCCCCATATGCACCACTCCAAAAAGTTCCTAGGTGTGACGATTGATAGATCACTTTGGGTCGACCATACATTAACATCAAAAAAACTTCTAAGTCATACTTTGCCATCACCCAATTGAGATAAGATTAAATCTATCTTAATTCAGATTGCAATTGTCTATTTTAACATTCCATATCTTCTTTGGGAAATAAAGAAGTCAACAGAATATTGGCAGAAGCAACATTGATTGATGTTCAAATGAAGCCAGGGACTATGCAGAATACATTTAAAACCAAGAAAAATATGACTGGTTATTTTTATTTTAAAGTGTTGCTTATATATCAGAAAAATTAGAAAAATTCAAAAATAAACCCATCTCATACAAAACAAGAACTGGGAATAATCTACTGACCACTCCACAGAACCCTTATTTGAAAATCACCCTCTTATGAGCAGTAAAAATACAACAACTTCCTAATTATATTAAAAGTTGCACTACCAATACTTTAAAAAAAAACTGAAATGTCTGCTTTTTAAAGTTCTATTCATTATCAGAATATTTCGGTGATGCTCATAGCAGAACCCATATTTTGAATTTGATGGCCAAAATGTACATTTATACACTTCCATTTTTTTTATATATATATTTTTTTTCATCACTCTTATATATATTCTTATACTTATTTTAATGTATTATATACTATCATGTTTATTAATTGACATTTATATATTGTATATGTTATATCATTTAACTCAATTATCTATATATTTTCTATCTTTGAAAACCAGTCTATATGTTTGTGCCTGTATATGCAATACCTATGTGTGCATATATCCTAGAATATTTGTTTTATATCTATTATAATTGGTTTAAGCTTAGTTTTTAACTCTTGGACATGTCCAACACCATGTATGTGGTTTTTTATGGATTAAAAAGTTCTATCTATCTATCTATCTATGAATATCCTTTATTATTTTCAACAAATCAAGTTCAATGAACTTCCTGAGGACATAAAAAATTCATCCTCTCTTGCTGTATTTAAAATTAAATTGAAGAGACTTCTGTTGAGTGCAAACCTCGATGATGATACCTATTATTAACTTTTTTTTTGTGTATATGTATATATATATATATATATATATATATATATATATATATATATATATATATATAGTGTTGTGCTAATTACTATCTGTTTGTTATCAATGTATTTCTATGTAACTATTTTTTTTTTCTACTTATTTTATTGACTGTAGTATATATTAGTCTTGGGCTAAATGAAGGATTCATATTTTCAGACTACTTGTGAATGATTCTACACTATAAAACACCTGCAGGAGCTCAAATGGCAATATATCTCCGGGACCCAATATTCGTTTCAGAAAGAAATGATTATAACTTTACAAACTTGGCATTCAAAATAAATCGCAAAGGATTTCTTTAAACAAATTACTCTAAACTCAACTGGCATAAATAAAAACAACTAATAAACAAACAAAAAATCGCACTTTACCAAATTAACCAATCAAAATATCTCAGGAGGATTTACTTTGCACAAAATAAAATCAAATATTAATAAACACCATGCAGTTTTAGGACCAGCTTAAACTCGAAGGCAAATAATCGAAAAATGTGAATAATAATAAGGCACAAATAATATTTAGAGTGCCCCAGCACACGAGGAAACCAAGCTCAAAATTGATAGACAAATATTCACTTACGAATAACTCAAAGCTTCTGGATAACACTTTCACTAAAAGATTTCTAAGATTTTATTTTACTTACACTGGCAACGGGGTATAACATGAACAAGCTTCACGGAGCACAACAGGAACAAACCCTGATGCTAACTTCATCTCGCCTTTTATATGTTTCAAATCTATGACAAATTGGAATAAAAAGGCTACTAAGAAAGGTGCTCTTTTTGTCCCTTTTGGGATAAGAACGGCGCGCTTTTCGTTCAACTGGACCAGCAATCTGATGGATGATTTAGTGCCTGTCACAAAAAATGTCATGGTTTTTCCTATCGCGAATTCTTTTCCCCCTTTAACAAAAACAATCCGAGGAACTTTTCACCCTTTTTATAAGATGCAGAAAAACATAGCTTGTTTTATGCCTAATTTTCATGTTACCAGTAGCTTATTTATATATAGTGCCAGACCGGAATTAATATTAACCTCAAATAGTCAAGGACGTACCAAAGTTATGTTAAACTTTCTTCAGCCGTTCTTAGTAACGGAGCTCTAAAAAAATGCTTTGCTACAATTTAATATTTATTTCTAATCATTATGAATGAATGAATCTGTAAAACGATTCCTTCGATTTTGGAACGAGAATTGTTGTAACTTTCCACGTTGAAAATTCGAATAAAAACATGAATTCTGGTAGTTTGATTTAGTTTTAATGTGATTCGGAATATAATTTGTGCTAGAAGATTTTATCGCAAATTTATTTTCTCAAGCATTTTGCCTCTAGGAAATTAACTCGGCAATTTGCGGCCTTATTACAAAGATTAAACCACTCAAGCTTCGCTTTCGTGGTTTAATCGATAATAAGACCGCAAATCTGCCTCTAAAATTCCCGCAAAATGCTTTCTTCGAAAATAAAAAAAAACTTGAGCTATAAAACCCCTAGCACTTTGATATTACCCTCGAAAATATCTGATTTTTTACAAGAATATATAGGTGTTGAGGGTTTCAAAATCAAATTGATTTTTAATGGCAAAATCAATATTTGATCTGTCTAAATTATGCCTATTGAGCTTTCAGTATTCTATTGAAAAATGTAGTTTGCTTCCCTTATCTCTATAAAATATTTTACCCTCTTGCAGCTCCATTTTTTTTATATCCTTAACAACTGTAATTTTGTTTTCATTGTATTTTTTTTTATTTATACAGAAGTTGTAACTTTTTGAAACTTTTTTTTAGCATTGTTCACTGGTTTTATACATCAATCTCATTTTTTGGACATATTTAACATCATTTTTACATCATTGAGGGATCAAATAAATATGTATGTTGAATTGATTTGAATGGTCAATTATTAATAATTAATCTCATAACTCAAAAAACAAACAAAAAAAAAAAGAAATCTATATATAAAGTTACTTTGATTTATTATGAGGAGACATTTTTTTTTTTCCAAGTTTGATGCACCCAAAATATTTTGATATCGCCAAGGAATAAAACAATATTTAATTGAATATATCAAACCGCTGGTCAGTTCTCATCCATTACAATTTTCATATTTCAGACAAGGAAGCTGCCGAGAAACTAAGTCTACAAGTAGGAGAAGCAGTCCATTTACTGAGCCAGTATAATAACAGGTTATCTGCTGAAATGGATCATAGGAAAAAAGTATCTGTTATGATGAGGGATTTTTTGCAAGTACAAGAAGAACTATTAGCACAAGCTGAACGAAATTTGGAGGTAAAATACTTCTAGCCTATACTATATTTCGCTAAAGAGCTTTTCTGTTCTCAAAGGTGAGGAATCTTTTTTAAAAGGATATAGAACTCGTCAAAATGAATGATTTTACCAAAAATCTTTAATGATAACATTGTTTGAAGAGAGAATCACAGCAATTGCTCAGTGTAATTGTAATTGTAGGTTATGTTTACATTCACGAAACCAGTGAATTGCTTTTAATTAACAACAAAGTGAATTCACTTCAAATATTAGTGATGAGTGATGTTTGAGTGAACAACGGGGAGGCCGGTCCTAATCGTTTTTTTTTATCGAAGCATGGAAGACGATATGATAGGAGTAAATTTATCCATAACATCAAATATATCCCAACATCAAGAACGTTCCATGAGAGTTGAAAACTGCCAGTTGCTTCTAAATTAAAACATTTCCGAAGGATACAAGCAATACAATCTCAAAATCGTCCCTACAAGAGTTTAATATTGACAGTGGTTTCTGACAATGACAAACACACCCAAATGAAGTGAATAATGTCATAATACACTTGTTTGGTAGTGGAAAATTCTCATGCTGTACATTTTCAGTGAATAAAGTGGAAGAAAAGGAAATTGAGAAATTGTTCATGAAAAAATGTTTTATTTATACTAATGAGTAGAGGTACATACCAGGACAGTAATAGGACCAATTCCAAGGGTGAGTTTTCTGCGTAAATTATTTTTCAACTTTTGGTAAATTGATATATTTTAACAAGTTCTACATCCTGTTAAAAAAATTCCTTATTTATATAAGTATATATATATATATATACATATATATATATATATATATATATATATATATATATATATATATATTGGGATGGGCGACTTTCTTGGGTTTTGGATGTTACTTCTGTTATTTTTTTTATTTAGTAGTCAGGTACATTGGTAGATATATATATATATATATATATATATATATATATATATATATATATATATCCCACTATAATCCGGTCATCCGTACATTGCCAAATCACTATATATTCCAAGCGTCCGGCTCCAACAGAGCTCTGATGTATCACTGTAGAAACTTTGCTCAAATTATCTTAGTAGTTCACACATTCAAAAATTTGTTGGACGCCTTCTTGATAGTATAACCTACTTTCTTGAATACTACTGTATATTATTAGTTCAACAGGTTTACTGCCAGCGGCGCAAGGCGCATCTTCTGTATATTACTTGGAAGGTATATACTACTTTCAGAGCGCCCACCTCCAAGCGTCTTTCAATTTGTGGAAAATAGGCAACCCTGGAAAATATTAGGTATAGTATTTCATACACCACCGGCTTCTGGAAATCGTCATTGGCAGTAATCGTTGGTAAAAAAAAATGTACGACCATGCTATTTTTAGAATGGTTGGTTGTGTTTACTACTTGCTAGGGATAACTTACCGTTTCGAATTTATCAGTAAGATGAGTGTAGGCAGATTTTGCATCTTGGTTTTTTGTAACTTCTTCCAAAGTTTCGTTTTTGAACAGTTTTTCTGATTTTTTATAGTTGTTTTTTGTAGTATTCATTGTTTTCATTGTTTTTTTGTTCCGTTTTTTTTGGGATTTATTTATTGATAGGAATATATGTTGTGTAGTGATCTGATAAGCTTGTTTCAATGATAGCTGGAGTGAAAGATGTATTATGTGAGGTGTTTTTTTACTTATGAAGATATGATCAATAATTGTAGTGCTAGTATGTTAACTCCGGTGGGGGAGATTATGTGTGGGATAATTCCATTTTCTGTTAGTTTATTTAGATATTTAACTTGAATAGAGAAAGTTCGTCCATGAAATTTATATTTCAGCTTCACTAAATACGAAACGTTTTAATTTTTTTCAAGTCATTCTTTCCAACAACTGCCATAAGGATCTTCTTCTTTCTTTTTTCAATTGGCATATTTTTTTCTTATTTATGTTTTTTGGTATTTTTTGCAATTCTGTTGTTTTCTTCAAGTCATTCTTTCCAAAATGCCATAAGGATCTTCTTCTTTCTTTTTTCAATTGGCATATTGTTTTGTTATAGTTCTTTTTGTGAAATGTAGCTGTTGTTAATTTTTTTAGATTTCGTTTATAATATTATATCTATATCATTGTCTCTAATTACAGACAGAGGTAAATTGTCATCGCTTTCATTTGTATTCAAGAAAAGTTTTCTGGGCATACTTTGTACGTCTGGAACATGTTGTGAATCTACATCACTGCTGCTTTCCAACTCAGATGTTGAAATATAGCTCAAATCTGTGACTGAATCGTCGTCATCACACAACATTGAAATATGAGTTTATATTATATTCAATAATATTCTATGAAATGGTTCAAATGTTTGTTAAATCAAGTGAATATTGTGAAAACAAAAATATATTTTATATTATTAACAGTTTTATGTCAAAATCTTTCGCAACTTAAAAAAAACGATATTATTTTATGAAATAGTTATGAACAAATGGACAATTCGAATATTTTTCATTAAGTTGCGGAGAGTTTATTAGCATATTTGAAAAAAAAAATTGTTTCTTATTTTTTTTTCAATTGTTTATTTTTTTATAAATAATATATTAAGAATTATTTTTTCTTTGAAATTCATCATTGGTTATTCTGTACTTAATCATTTTCTTAATCAATAATGTTAATGTTCATTAATTTGACCATTAGTTACAAACTCTGATTGTTTTTTTTTTTAAATGGTACAAAAAATAACAAAAACAACCATATACAACAAACTTTTTTAGAATTTTCTAGAAAAATTACCAAAAAAAAATTTTTGAACAGTTTGTCGCATATTGTTGTTTTTGTAGTTATTTCTTGTACTTAAAAAAAAATCAGAGTTTGTTTGTAAATAATTGTTAAATTAATAAACAATTACATTATCGATAAATATAAATATTTTTTTTAATTAGGTAGAGAATAACCAATGATGAATTTTCAAGGAAAATAACTTCATATATTATTTAAATAATGAAAAATAAAAAAAAGGATTATAAACAATTGAAAAAAAATGTTGAGTTTTTTTTTTAAATATCATAATAAATGTTAACAACCTAATGCAAAAAAAAAATTCAACTAATCCATTTGTTTATAAATATTCTATAAAAAAAAGTATTTTTTTAACGTTTTGAAATGCCATCTTCAGGCATAAAACTGATAATAATTTTAAATATCAACAAAAACAATTTTTTATTCTCTTTTTCATATTTTGTTAAGTTTAGAAACTTATCATTAACAAAAGAAATATTTTATAAGTATTATATATTATTGAGAAGACACGTGAAAGCAAAAACTTTCTAAAGTCATTCTGTAAACAATTATTAGGTTTTTAATAAAATCGGTGGTTTAAAAAAAAACTACTTAATTAACAATTTTTTCCCAGCGAAATGTTATTCCTTCAATTGTTCAGATGATCCTATAATTTTTTTGAAATTTTAAATTCATGTTTAATAGTATAAAAAAAAAAATTGTGTGCATTGCTCTCTTGAGAGGGGTTACCCCTGTCGTAACGCCTGCGCGGAGCCCTATTTTCAACGTTGATTTAAAATTATAAATAATTCAGATAGAATAAATATGAATAAAAGAAAAAAAAAATTCCTCCTCTTCTAGAATATTGTTTTTCATTTTTCCTATCGTTAATAGTTTTTGAGCTATTGCCAAAAAGCTGGGGCATTTTTTGTTTTTTGTTATCAACAATAGCAAATTTTTCGTCGCCGAAAAAAATAAAAAAATACATTTTTTTCAGACTGACATCCCGAATCGAATGAACCATAGCTCATATTTTTAGTAGACTTGGAAAGATTTTTTGCAGAAAACTCACTTCTTGACTAGACTATATACAAAATATGCCAACAGGTTTAAGTTCTTTGCCTTGCTTCCTTCAAACCACTTTTTGAAAGTTGTGTACGTGTTTTCATAGCGATGTCTTGACTTCTCTGGTGTTATAGAGTAATATCCTATTTTCCACGATTGTTCAATGTCTGTAATTTCTTTGCTCTCAGAACTACTCAAAATTTAATCAGTTAAAGATAATTTCTAACAGCTTGTCACGCGCGTTTGACAATAATTTGACATTAAGAAATATAATTACAAACGTAACCATAACAACAAATTCAAAACATTGTTAAAAATTTGGCATAGCTACAAGACCTTCCCTTGCTTTCTTCAAACCAGTTCTTAAAAGTTGTATACCTTTTTTCATAGCGATGTTTTGATTTATCTAGTATTATGGAGGAACATCCTATTTCCCACGATTGTTCAATGTCTGTATTTTCTTTGCTCTCATAATCACTCATGATTTAATCAGTTGAACATAATTTCTAACAGTTTGTCAGGGGTTAAACCTAACATTTAGGTCCCTTATTTTTTTTTTGACTTCATTTGTATCTAGATTTATATTTAGAATAATAAACATAATACTATTATGTTATTATGTATTAGCAGGACCATAACCATTTAGGTACAACCTTACTTTCGTTAGCAAACTACCTAAAATGTTTCAAGAAAACAATATATTTTCTTCATTTATTGAAGTTTTCTTTCGCGAAATGATAGAATTTTTAAATATTTTAGAAAATCAGGAAGAAGTCGAAACACAAGCTTTTATAAAACTACTATATGAAACCTGGAACTTGGAATCAGTTGATGACTTCAAGATACCAAATTCCACAGCTCATTACAATGAATCTAAGATTAATCAAAATGACGGCTTAGTGATTTTGACCAATAATAAAATGAATACTGGAGTACGTATAATACCCCTGACCGAAACAAAATTACTGAGACTCGCCCTTAAAACTGCAAATGGAGAAATAGGAATAACGGCTTCATACAGGCCAGCAGCAGACGGATAGCATCTGGCAGGTACAAAGTGTCGATGCACTCATTTGATGAATGCTGCTAAAGGCTAAGGTTAAATCCAGCAACATCGACGGATGCTCACCGGTAGACAGGATGAAAGCAAATTATTTAAACCGGGCGCTAACTAGCGGTAATTCATGGATATATCAGACGCTCAGAGGCGTTTGCATGAAAAGACGCCGTGATATATGTGAAATTAAACTTCCAAATATGTATTGTCAAAAAACAAAGCTTGAACACCATTTATGACATCTAATGTTTAAAGCTTAAAAATATTCATCCGTAAAACTAGAGGTTCTTTAAGAACTACGTGGCGGATAGTGGGATTTTCTCTTGACCACATATATATTTTCTTCAATTTCTCGGAATAAAGGTCCGATTCAGTCAATTCAGATAATTTCTCTTAACTACTTTTCGACATGGTATTTGTCATCATCAGGTTAAAACACTAAAATAAAAAATATGGAGTTTGAGACATATTTAACTCAACATAATATTGAAATGTATGCACTAAAATAATTCTTTAAAAACATATGGTTCGAAATATAACACGTTATTTAACTCAATATAAAAATAACTGTAACATTTATGAGTATTCACTTACAAATTATTTTATTTGAATTCTGCGTTCGCATTGTACGAACGTTATTGTAGGTGTGTGACTGTGTTGAAGTTATCGGGAATGGTTTGTTTATCTTTCATGCATTTTTACCCTCTTCATAAGTACATTGGATTGTTTATATTGAGTTCTAGTATATGAGCCGGACTGTATTTTTTTGGCAGCATGTAAAGATCAGTTTTCATTATTATACTATACCCAAAGTTAAAAAAGGTTGTTATAAATCTGGCTTAAGTTTTTGACATCATTTCTATTGTTAATGCTATTGGGGTCTTTTTTAATATGTATCATTTCAAGGAATGTTCTTACTCTTGGATTCCTTTCTTTGGTCAAAATTTCAACGTTGTTAGTGTCAAACTTATGTTGATTTCCTTTTTCGTGTTTGGATAAGGCTGTAATGTCGGTTTTTCAGTATTTGTGGGCTTGTACTCGTTTCTGCAAATATTGTTTTGTTTGACCTATATAGGTCTTTACACGGTATTCTATATACTGTATGAGTTTGTTTGTTTTTTGGTATTCCTGGTTTTAATTTTGAATAAATGGTTTTGTTCGTATTTTTCAGTCGGTGTTAAATAGTTATGTTGTGTTTTTCCTTGAGCCTTGGTCAAAATTTCAACTACGAAAATAGGGAAATCCCTACAGAATCGATAATTGCGAATTTAGAATCTGGAATTACCTATCAAAGGAGCGCAAATCAGACACCAAATCAATAACATCATTACCAACTTCAAAACCAGTTTTGAAAAACGAACAAAAAATTCAAAAAATACCTTTTAAAAAAGACTAAAACTTTTTTAAAGGAAAATACCGAATTACTTATACTCAGGGCTGATAAAACTAACAAAACAGTAATTATGCAAATATCTGAATACAAAGAAAAACTAGAAAATTTGCTAATGGATAAAACCACATATAAAAAAGAGAGATTTAACCCCACAGAAAAACTTCAAGCGAAAGTTAATAAATTAGTAAATAATTGGTACTTGTCAACACTTATAGATCAGGTAACAAAAAACAAACAAACTCAATATACACAACGCCCAACCTCCAACAATATACGGGTTGCCTAAACTACACAAAACTGGAATTCCCCTTCGCCCTATTGTCAGCAATATTCAATCTGCCACTTACAATTTATCAAAATTCCGCTCAGAAATTCTTTCAAATGTTATTGAAAAAAATGATTACTATGTGAAAAACTACTGGGAATTTGTGGAAGTTGTCCGCAATATAACAGTTCCACAAAAACATATGATAATATCTCTGGATATAGTTTCTTTATATACAAATATAGATACAAAATTAGCGATAGATATCATAAGAGAAAAATGGCATGAAATATAAAGTCACACAACACTAACCTTAGAAGAGTTTTTGAAAGGAATTGAACTATGTTTAACCTCAACATACTTTCAATATGAAAATAAATACTACTCACAAATATTCGAAATTCCAATGGGATCTCCAATTGCTGCAACAATAGCAAATCTGGTTGTGGAGTATGTTGAAGAAAAGATCATCAAATCACTAACTTTCAAACCAATATTCTTCAAACGATATGTAGACGATTGTTTAACCTGTATTCCTACTGACAAAGTTGATGAAATTCTAGAAAGTTTTAATAATTATCATTTTAGATTGAAATTTACAATAGAAAAAGAAATAGAAAAACAAATAAACTTTCTTGACACAACAATAACACACGACAATACTGGAAAAAATTTCACAAACTGGTTTATTAAACCAAATGCATCAAATCGTTACACAAACTATTTGTCAAACGCACCCCTTAGTTACAAAAAAAATGTTATTCAAAATTTAACTGACAGAGCTATAAAGCTTGCTCACCCAAAATTCAGGAAAAATAATATAGAAATAATCAAGAATATATTGAAAGAAAATAATTACCCCAGCCACTCTGCAGAAAAAACAATAAAAAAAACGAATACATGCGATCTACAATAAAAATGATAATGAAGTAAAGAAAATAACAACATACATACCTTTACCATACATAGACAAACTATCGAATAAAATTAATAAAACAATGGAAATACACAACAACTATTTCACACTGACTGAAAAATACGAACAAAACCATTTATTCAAAATTAAAACCAGGAATACCAAAAAACAAACAAACTCATACAGTATATAGAATACTGTGTAAAGACTGTCAAAGTACCTATATAGGACAAACAAAACAATATTTGCAAAAACGAGTACAAGCCAACAAATACTCAAAAACCGACATTACAGCCTTATCCACACACGAAAAAGAAAATCAACATAAGTTTGACACTAACAACGTTGAAATTTTGACCAAAGAAAGGAATACAAGAGTAAGAACATTCCTTGAAATGATACATATTAAAAAAGACCCCAATAGCATTAACAATAGAAATGATATCAAAAACTTAAGCCAGATTTATAACAACCTTTTTTAACTTTGTTTATAGTATAATAATGAAAACTGATCTTTACATGCTGCCAAAAAATACTGTCCGGCTCATATACTAGAACTCAATATAAACAATGAACTTATGAAGAGGGTAAAAATGCATGAAAGATAAACAAACCATTCCCGATAACTTCAACGCAGTCACACACCTACAATAACATACGTACAATGTGAATGCGTAATTCAAATAAAATAATTTGTAAGTGAATACTCATAAATGTTACAGTTATTTTTATATTGAGTTAAATAACGTGTTATATTTCGAACCATATGTTTTTAAAGAATTATTTTAGTGCATACATTTCAATATTATGTTGAGTTAAATATGTCTCAAACTCCCTATTTTTAATTTTAGTGTTTTAACCTGATGACAAATACCATGTTGAAACGTAGTTGAGAGAAATTATATGAATTGACTGAATCAGACCTTTATTCCGAGAAATTGAAGAAAATATATATGTGGTCAAGAAACTAAAGAAAAAAAATATATATATATATACATATACTAGCTGATCCGACAGACGTTGTCCTGTCATCCCGTTTTTTCGTTATCCCGTTTTCCTGTCATCCCGTTTTTTCTTTATCCCGTTTTTTCCTTCGTTATTCCGTTTTCCCGTTATCCCCTTATCCTGTCATCCCGTTTTTTTCGTTATCCCGTTTTTCGTTATCCCGTTATCCCCTTATCCTGTCATTCCGTTATCCCGTTTTTCGTTATCCCGTTTTTTCGTTATCCCGTTATTCCTGTTATCCCGTTTTCCTGTTATCCCATTTTTTATTTATCCCGTTATTCCGTTTTCCTGTTATTCCCTTATCTTGTCATCCCGTTTTCCCATTTTTTCGTTATCCTGTTATCCCGTTGCCCTGTTATCCCGTTTTTTCTTTATCCCGTTATCGCGTTCTCAATTTATCGTACTACAATTATTATATTCGATTGCCATCTTGCAACCCTATTGCGGATCTGTGGATAAAATAAAATAAAAATCGCGATGGAAAAATAGGGGTTGATCGTAGAAGGTTGAAAATTTTGGGTTGTATGTATTTTTGAATGCTGTATCATAAAAAAATTTAAAAAAAATATTTTTATCTAAAAAATAAAAAATAAAATTAAGGGGTGGACCACCCTTAACATTTAGGGGGATGAAAAATAGATGTTGTCCGATTCGCAGACCTAACCGATATGCACACAACATTTCATGAGAATTGGTCGAGCCATTTCGGAGGAGTTTAATTACAAACACCGTTTCACGAGAATTTTATATATTAAATATATATATATATATATATATATATATATATATATATATCCAATGGAGTTTGTGTTTCTTGGGGTTTTGGTTCTTTTAGGCGATAAACATTTAATTTGTCGACGTTTCGACCGTGTCCACGGTCTTCTTCAGGGACAACAAAAATTAGCTGAACCATTATTGATTGAAAGTAAACTTATAAGCAGCAGATAAATTAATTTTATGGGACATTTTCCATAATTATATATTTTTTTCCTTCTCCTCATAGTGTTGTCGCTATTAAGCGCGATACTTTGTTGTTATTTTTTCTATATATTAAAAAAAGGACTGTCTGTCAAGTTATTTTGGGATAAGACAAGACAATATGTGGATGACATTTTTTTCAGTTGTTACTGGAGATTGTCTGGTATGCTTTGCGGATGATACATGTATTATTATTCAAGATGCAATTGAAAAAGCGGAAAAACTTATTTCTACTGTAAAACATTGGTTAGATTGTAGCTTACTTACAGTTAACACTGATAAAACAAAATTTGTATGCTATGAGAAAATCTGGTCTACCACATATTGATTCTATTGTTATTCATGAATATGATTGTGATAATTACAATCAATGTAACTGTAATATAAAAATTGGTTCAGTTAATAATATAAAATACTTGGGTGTAAATTTTGATAATCTTTTAAAATGGGATACACACATTAACTACGTTAATATTAAACTGCGTAAATTACTACACAAATTTTACATATTGCAAAATTCGATGTCAAAAAAATCTTTAATAAATATCTATTATGCATTGGCAGAATCGGTTCTAAATTATGGAATTTGCATATGGGGAGCTACTTTCAAAAACCTTTTACTACCATTGGTAGAACTCAAAAAGCACTGTTGAAAATATGTTTAATGAGGCCAATGTCTTCCAAATACAACAACTATATATTAAATCTGTGATAAGATTATTGTGTAATAACAAAATCAATGATAGTATAACTAATCACCAATCGGAGATAAATACTAGATCTAAAAGTAAACATGCATGTATGTTACCTAGAATTTTTAATACTAGTGTAAAGAGATCATTATTATATCTGGCTCCAAAGATTTAAAATTCCTTACCACAGGAAGCTAAAGCAGTAAAATTTGCAAAGATAAAAAGAAATAAAACCATGGATTTTAAGCACTAACTTTAACCATATATTTCTGTAATTGTCTTATTCAACCACATTTGTTACATACCATTTTATTTCAACACAAAAATCCTTCTACGTTATGAACTTGATATGTTTAGATACATAATATAATATAAAAATGCAATATTATTTGCATAGAAGCACGCACAAATTTTCAAATTTATTGTGCTTCTTAAGTACTTACTGAAATGATTTTTTACTTGAAATAAACGATTTTTTTATTATTATTATTTATTTAATATAAAACTTTGTAAGACTGAAAATAAGTTTATTGGCATTTCTTGACTGTAAAGTAGATTGAGTAGTAACAAATTTTATCAGGAAGAAAGTGTTGTGTACATATTATACATTTACAAGTTTGAATTTCATCACCAAGTATATTAAGAATTATTTTTTTAAGTTTGTAGATATTAACTTCTATAAAAAAAATATTCCATACCATTTTCATGAAAAAATTAGAATATCCAAAAATAGAAACAAAATCAAAAATGACTTTGTACAGGAGTTTCAAAATAGAACACCACTAATATGCTCCACATTTTTCGAAAATGAGATGTAATTTAACCTCAAGGCAATACTGCATAAAAACATTGTTTTCAGAAACAACTTATAATTACCAACCAGAACTACTTTTTTGCTGCTGAAAGCCAAAATGTTCTGAAGGTTTTCAGAAACAACTTACAATTTTCTACTTCTGATTCAACCAGAACTACTTTTTTGCTGCTGAAAGCCAAAACTTTCTGAATGTTTCTGCTGAAGATGTTGAATAGGTCCTTGATGGTCATATAATGGAATCGAAAGAAAATATAGCTTATATTCGAAGAGATAACTCGTTTTCATGGAGGAGATCCAAATTAATATCCTATTTTCGAAAGACATCAAGCATACCAGTTGATTTCCATCCCCGGAACCCTTCCATATAGAAGAAAAATAATTATGAAAGCCAAAACGTCATTCTTATTCCTCAGGGAAATGACAAATTTCTTTTTGTAAAGAATATTGATTTCTACACAAAAGTACTCCTACAATTTTAATGGAAAAATGTGTATTTTAGGGCTTTTTTGCAAAAAATGCAAAAACCACCAGAAATAACATATTTTCTAAACATTTTGGTCATACTGGACTAGGCAACCCAGTGGCAATATGTTTGTGAATATTAATACTAACTCCCTCAATAAAAGTTTTTGGAGTATCTGATGGCTTTAACTTACAACACCATGAAAAAAGGTTCAAATGCTGCATATTGGTTTTATATATATATATATATATATATATATATATATATATATATAGTTGTACACGGTAGCTTGTGAAGCCCACTAAATGAACGGGTCGTTCTTGAACCCGCACTTTCCAGAATGGGCGGAGAGTATATTCCATTGCAATGACATCATTCCATCATTTTCTGTCGAAGCACACTTAGAGGGGTAACAATTATCAATATTTAAAAAAAATTATACTTTGAAACGTTGTAGAGCGAATTATTCTTTCACTACGCTGTGAATCCCACACGTATATTGCCTATATTGAAACGGCCTCTGTGTGTCCCGGCGGCGTTGCCTCTTCTGCCTCGCACGTTTTTCAGTACGAAATATTTATTAGTGATTTCACATCAATGAGCGTGAGCATGCGGTGATTTGCAAAAATGTCCAGCAGAGTAAAACAGATTGTGGCGATGGCACTTCAAAATTATAAAGGTGAGTACATCATTTACATTCAGTATAATGTTTATGTTCAATAATACGCGACTCACTTTGAAGTTGATGAATATTATTTTTTTGTATTATCAGGTTGATTATCCTATAGCCCCAAAAATGAGGATTTTTCGTCAGGTTCAGGTGACGAAGTTACATTTTCCGACCTGAGTAGCTGCGAGACGGGTAATACCGAAAATGAAAATCTATACAGAGAAACGAAGAAATATTCCAAATTTTTCAAGTTGATCAGAAGTCTCACACCATAAAACATCGAGTGAGATATCGACTTCATCAGCAACAGAAGAATATAAATAAAACTCTAGTATATGGAAGAAGCATGTGAGAATTATGAAGTTATTCATATAAACCTTGTCGGTTTTCTAACAGGCCGTCCCAGTTATAAAGTGAGTTGAGGGAAACTAGTGCCAATATTTGTTCTTATTTTTCTACTCCATGTGAGCACTGGACAGTCATTCCATTCGATTAGCAGTCTAAACAAACGAGGGTGGAGATATATAAGAAGGGTGAATAGGAAAAGAGTACATATCTGTAGGTATATATGTAATTACAAGTCCTGACTGACTGACTGATTCACTTACACTAAACGCCCAGACCAAAGAACTGAAATTTTGACAGCGTATGATAACAAAGATAACCACTTAAAAAAGTTTATTTGATATTCGATCCCTGAAGGGAAGGGGGGAAATAGTTTTTTCAAGTTGAATTCATGAAAATTGGTATATTAGGTCTTTGTTACAAATACATAAATACGTGTTTCAGTGTTTTTGAAAATTCAACCCTTACAGGGGTGATATATAGGGGGTGGTTGAATGGGTTGGAAATTTCTATGGGAGTTTCGTCCCATTTTCAAGTTAGGATAATAAAAATTGGAATGGAGAAATACATATTTCAGTGTTCAGTGTATGGGTGGATAAACACCCCAAGTATGCAGCAATGAAAATGAACGAATAGCACAGTAGTTTTATGAGAACATATATTCTCAAATTAATTGTTGGAAAGAGAGATTGATCAAAGATAACGGTGGAATGGCCACATTGGTCAAGGGTTTCTCAATATCACACAATTCACAAAAGGGAAAAATATTGATTTTTATAACTCTCGATACCAGCCAAGAGTCTTGAGAATTTATCCATGGTAATATCCTTCTTGATAGAAAATTACAGTGTTCAGAATCCATAGTAAAAAACATTTTTCATACTGTTCACGAGCCAACAATTCTGAGAATAATTATGAAAAGCAAATATCTCACGAACTCCAATATTTTGTAATAGTCGGAACAAGACTATTTCAATTCATTAATATACATTTTCAAACATAGCGTATTAGCGGTTATATCTTGGAGAGGAAAATCAATAGAAAAACATCATGAGGTTTTGTAAAATGATATCACTCCTTTTCAGTGTAAACTTCCCATGAGTTTTAAGAACTTGTTTAGGGTGTTTCGTTAATTTTCAAGTCAGGATCATAAAAATTGAATGTATGGTCTTTGTTACAAATGAAGGAATTTATATTTCAGTGTTATCAAAAATTCAACCCTTCAAGGGGTGAAATGGGGGTGCTAAAATTTTTATGGGGGTTCCGTTAGTTTTCAAGTTGCGGTCATTGAAATTGGTATTTGAGGTTTTTTTACAAGTAAAGAAATACGAGTTTCAGTATTTTTAGAAATTCAACTCCTAAATGGATGAAAGGGGGGGGAAAGATAGGTTAATTTTTTCATGGGAGTTCCATTCGTTCTCAAGTTAGAATCATGAAATTTGCTGTTTTGGCTTTCTGTTACAAATGAATGAATCTTGTGAACCTTACTTGATAATTCCGTCCCTACAGGGAGAAAAGGGGTTAATGAATTTGTAGTAGTCGTCACAAAGCATTACCTTCGCTGTCAAATCAATTATGCCACCCAAACGAGATAACGGGATACCGGGATAACGATTTAACCGGAAACAGGATAACGGGATCACAGGAAAGGGGATAACGGGAAGCGGGTAAAGCCACAGGCATAAGCTAGATGGAAAACACAAAGAAAAAACATCAGAAAAAATACACATTTTACGCGGTCGAAGTCTATCCCGGGCAGTTTTTTTTATGAAAAGTTGAATCCGAGAATGCAATGAACAGACGGTAGAATGTTGAGGAAGTGTGGGCAGACATCTAGGGTGGGAAAGAAGCGTGAAAAAATAAAATACCGACAGATTCGTAGGTTGGATAAACACTCCCAAGTAGCATAGCAGTTCTATGAGAAAATAAATTATCTTCGAGACTAAAAATAGTTGAATGAATTTATATATTCTCGAATTACTTGTTGTGGAAAGATAGATTAATCAAAGATAACTTTGGAATGGCCACATTGGTCAAGGGTAGCTCAAGATCACACAATTAAAAAATGTAGGAAAATATTGATTTCCATAACCAGTGAAGAATCTTGAAATCAAAACGAGAAATGTATCGACTCTATCTTGGTGGAATATATAGTAAAAATAATTTTTCATACTGTCCACGAGCCAACAATCTGAGACTCATTTTCAAGAGGAAATATTGGCAACCAATTTTTAATAGTCGGAACACGACTATATCAAATCATTATTATACATTTTCAAACACAGCATAGTATCGGTTCTGCCTTGGAGAGAAAAATCAATAGAAAATCATGAGGTTTTGTAAAAATTGCTTTTGCACTGATATCACTCCTTTTTAATGTGAACTTGAGTTCTAAGAACTTGTTAGAGTGTTCTCGGATATCAAGAATTTTATGGAACATATATAACATATAAATATTTTCAATGTGAGTGTATGTGACGGACGTGCGAATCAGGGCACAGTTTTATGTAACTATTTTTCGAAAAATGTTACTTTCCTTTTTTTCTGAAATGAAGACTCCTGTTAGCTATGAAAACACTTGTAAGATTTAAAAGGAAAAACGTGGGGCACATGCGATAGATGATAGTATGGAGTGTAGGGAGTAATAGTGAGTAACTGTCGTTGGAAAAAGTCACAGAACAGTTCATTTCATTTGCAGTGCAATGAAATTGTAAGAGATTTAGGAGAAATATTCATGCATCAATTATCTTTTGCATGCGTCCCACGTTTTTCGTTTTAAATCCTACAAGTATATTACTAACTATTAAAAATTCACAAAAACAAATTTTTAGGAAAATCTGTATGGGGTTAGGAATCTGTGAGGGGCAATGAATCTGCATGTGACTAGGAGAAATTATTTTTTCAGTACGTTTTAAAAACGTGGAATATTAAAAAAACTTTATTTAAATATTTTTTTCATATTATTTTCACTCATTTTTTATCCTTTATCATTAAGTTGACACTCCGAGAAAACCGATCAGAAGAAAGGAAATAAAGCGAACAAGATGGGCAGAAGAGCAAAAAAAACGATTGCCTTTTTCAAAGATCATATTGATAATAAAAAAGCTACGAAGAAACATGAGATTGAATAGCTGATAACACAGGACTTTTCAACGGGAAGAGTTGGGTAACCGTCAAAACATATGGGTACAACTGTTATAAACAAAAATGAGTTACTTCAAAGAAACAAATATACATTGTCAATTTTTTTATTCTGGAATATAAATTTCATATTATGAATTACTGATCTTATTTTATAACATATCTGATTTATTTTCATTACATATCTTATTTCATTCTGAATTGTTTTTATAATGTTAAATTCAATAAATGTTTTTTATAATTAATGTGTTTTTTATTCAGGTGACTTTCATTTACGGATTTAAACAACAACAAAATATGAATTTGCAAGAAGATAGTGCCACTCCCAAAATCTACCATTTCCATTAGCGACTGATATCGCATAAAAAATTCTTCTTGAAGAAGTATATGATAAGAAAATCATTTCATTTAACTCGAAAACTCATTTCATATAAGATTTTTGCCAGAAAATTATCTGTGCTGATTGTTTTTTTATATACTCTACGAGTGAACCCATTCAGGAGAAAAAAATAAGCAGAAAATATTAAATGATCAAACAATAGAGTCAAATTCTGAAGGTCAATGAAGAAGTTATTTTAAGCAACGGGTAATAGCTAGAGTAATAGATTTATAAATTCTAACTAGTGTTTTGACGTTTGCTATAAAAAATTCTTTTTTTTTTTCAGTGCATCCTAGATTAAATGTCAACATGTAGACAAATTGATACTAGACAGAATTTGTCAGTGCATCATGGATTAAATGTTTTTTTGTTGACACAAATTATCAATGCTAATACAGAAAAGAGTAAACATAACAAAATCTGTTTTTTCATGGTAGATAGATAATATTGGTTATCTGACCAAAGTTTTCAAGAAGGATCAAGTTTTTTCAATAAAGATTGTCTATATTGTGAAAAATAAAGGTACTTTACTCTTGAGCAAAATTTAAATTTTTCGGTAAACCTTGTAACAAATGCAAAAAATTGATATCTGATTACTTCATATTGGGTTATAGGTCATGGAAAACTTTTTATCAGGAATAACCTTTTTCTCGTAAAACGAATAATAAAAAAGTTTTCCATATGGTGCCGACTTAATTGGACACATTTTATAATATTTTTTTTCAATGAGGTTTTCTTTTATCATTCGAAAAATGATTCGAGGAGGAAGTATTAAACCAAAACTGTTTTTTCTAGTTTTACTCTCAAACGAATATTTATCTCTAAAATTTTGCAATGAAATATCAGTAGATAAAAATTCTTCAAGATATTTGAGAATAAAAAAAAATGTATACCTTCATCAGAAACTGAAATATTCAACTTCTTGTGTTTTTTTCCTCTACAAAAAAACATACTTATGTTTTAGGTCCGAGTTTTCAGAAAGTATTCTGAATGATTGAATCCTATTCGGCATAATATACTTTATTTTTATGAATAATTCATAAAATAGCACCGATCAGAACTTCATGGAAACATAATGTTACTTCAATTCAGGGTCAAATATAGACTAAAAATGAGATGACCAGTCTCGCATCCAATTTTTTGTTCAGGCTTTTCGTATAGTCGATTGCTTCTTTAGCAGGAAGAGAAGAAACAACAAATTTAATATATCTCATATATTCATGAAATTTATATTTTATTCTGAAATTTCGGAGTTATAAATATTAATTTGGAAGTAAGATAGGAAAAAAGTGGATAATAAATTTCTGTTCAATATTTCATATATATCAACACTCAAAAGATAATAAAAAACTTTCGAAAAGAAGAAAAAATATCACTCTACGAACTGCTGCTCACATAAAATTTTCCGTTGATTATTCATCTTTGACTACAGTTCTAGACAGTTTTCCATGGAAATAATAGGTAATTGTTTAAAATATAGAATGTTTTTGTTTTTATGCCAATGTCGAAAAACATGCACCAAAAAAAAACAATTGTCAACTTTCCTGAGAAGCTCAATTTTGTTAGCTCCAGTTGTTCCTGAAACTAGCTTTTCCCGAGATAATTTTTTCCATCATATATTTCTGCATATTTTAATTCAATTGGACGAAATATATACTACTTTGTATAGTGTATTCGAATTCTTTGTCATTTATTCAAAATCGATCTCTAAGCACCCTCCCGATATAAATAATTTTGATTATCCATATAAAATAATAAATAATCTTCATCAAGCATAACAAAATCAGATTTTTTAGAGAACAAATAATTCTTTCAATGGTACCCATATGGTTCCACTGAACATTCAACCAGATCTTTGAATTACCTACAAAAAGATGCATATTGTCGAGTTATTCCTTGAATATTGTCGATGTTGCAGCTTTCTAAGATTGAAAATGGAAATTGATGAACTGGAAGCTGATATGCATGTATTTTTCCGCAATTCAGAACTAATGAGAATATTCCCTATGTACAATGCAAAATATTTTTCCTCAACAGACTCATCTGGGCTTGCATTTAATGTGATGGTTTCAGGTGGTCAACCTATTTCGTTTAGGTGAACTGTTATTTTATTACCCTTTTTTTAAAATTAATGTTAGTGGATTTGATGACAAAAAAAAACTTGAAAAGTTCTATACATTTTTAATTTTAAGCAAACAAAAAAGTACCTTTGCCTCCAAAAATTGTTGAGAATTTCGATATGCAATCTTCACGATGAAATCATGACAATTGGAAATTACATTTGACTATTATTCTTGGTAGACCGTCTTCCCTATATGGTATTCATAAGTGTGAATGTATTTTCATTATTTGATGCACATAAATTAAATCAACGGTGAAAACTAAAGAATAAGGCTTTTTAGCCAATATTTGAGCTTTTTACCAACCATCCTTTATGTAGATGGATTGATCGCACAAAATTCCCGTTGAGAAGAATAATTGGTAGATATATCTTCAAATATTGTAACTATCTCAAACTCGAATTCCTTATCTCAAAAATGAACAAATATATGTTTTTATATCGAATTATTGGTCTATGAATAGGAACGCCTTTGAATTACACTTTTTTCGAAGTATAAATCGTCGAACTACTCCTTGCGCTAAGACAGATCAGGGATCCAGTAATTCATATTTATTACATTCATGAAGGCAGCGATTGCGATGTTGCCAAATGTAGGGCTACAGAACGATACAATAGTTTGTGGGCTCTACAACGAAGTATATAATTCTGCAGTGTATATCCCTATATACGGAAAGCGCCCCCTACAGTTCGAACCAAAGAACTACATCGCGTATGTTGGTTATGGAAATGGTATATTGTGTGTCCCGATCTAAAACGTGGGGAAATGACCTGCATTCAATTCTGATCACCCAGTGAAGAGATACAGGGTGATACTTTGTTGAGCCCGATATCGGGACTAACAAGGTTACTCCGGGCTAAACTGCGTCTCGTTCATATGCTTCACGGGATTCACAATGACCATGTACATCTCTATATATATATAGATATATATATATATATATATATAATATATATATATACATATATATACATATTGCCTACAATACTGCGTCCTTCCAGGAAGCGTACGTTACTGCGTCCACCAGAAATACGCTATCTAGGTCAATTCTGATAGAGTATACTGGTTCTACACAAAAAATCCTACTCAAAGCTGGTTTCAGATTATCGAAAAACTCCAAAAATAAAAAAAAGTATTCTTATATAATATTGCGTCCTTTCACCATCATATCATTATCATCTACACCAAATTATGAAATACTACAACTCGTGCAAAATCAAGTCTCAATATTTACAATGCAAAAAAGGCTTCAAAGCTGACATTAAAAATTATAAAAAAGATTATTTCAATAATAGGTTGGAATTGTCAGATAACAAGATTAAAGAATCATGGAAAATAATTAACGAAAACTTGGGCAGATCGAAACAACACAAAACAGAATTTTCACTAAAAATAAATAATCTACACATTTCTGATGATAAAGGCATTAGTAATGCGTTTGCCTCTCATTTCTCAAATATATGCCATGATACTGTGGTGGAACACTTTGGTGATAAATCATCAGGCTCCTGTACAGTAGCACGTCATGTACAAAATTCAATATTCATCCCTTATATTCCAGAAAGTGATGTGGCCAGGATAATTTTGAAAATGAAAAATAAAAAAACATCGGGATTTGATGAAATTTTACCATACCATATATTATCGTTCCTCCTTTGACTCGCATGATAAATGTATCCTTGGAATCAGGTACCTTTCCAGATATGTTCAAATTAGCAATCATCTTTCCCTTATATAAAAAAGGTAACTCAGCTAATATTGAGAATTACCGTCAAATTTCACTGCTCTCTGAGATTTCCAAAATCTTCGAGAGATGCGTCTACAATATAATTACGGATTTCAATGATAAATACAATATTCTTACTGCGAGCCAACATGGGTTCAGTAAGAATAAGTCAGTGGAAACTGCCACTAACCAACTCATGGATTATGTTTACATGGAACTTGACAGAGGCAATTATGTCGTCTCCCTTCTCTTCGACCTGTCTAAGGCTTTCTATAGCTTAAATACTGAATTTATATTGAAAAAATTATACACCCTTGGTATAAGGGGTATCTTACTAAATTGGATTGAATCTTACCTACAAAATCGACTCCTTGTTGTAAAAATTAACAACGAACTCTCAGAAGAATTCCCGGCTTCACTAGGAGTTCCTCAGGGTCTTGGGACCGCTATTGTTCCTACTGTTTGTGAACGACTTACCAAACTTTATTAGCGAAGGTAAAGTTACAATGTTTGCCGATGACACAACAATTACGGTTTCTGGCAAGTCTCTTGAAGAAGTTCAAACCAAAATTCATAAAACATCCAAGGAAATGGAGATCTGGTGCAACAAAAACTCTTTGATTTTGAACAATGAAAAAACTGTTGGTGTAAATTTTCATCTTCCCAAAATGATCCCAAAGTTAATACAAGAACAATTTCCAGTGCTAAACTTCTAGGTACCTGGCTCGACTCCGATTTGAGCTTTAATAATCACATAAAACACGTATGCAACAAATTAAACAAAGCTTTTTATGGAATTCTTCAAATGAAATCATACTTTAATGAGAGAACTCTGATAAACCTATATTATGCACTCGCTTACTGTCATCTTTCATATAATATAATGTTTTGGGGTTGTGCCAAGGATCTTAATAGAGTTCTCATAGCACAAAAGAGATTAATGAGATTAATTTTCGACCTAGACTATCGTGCAAGTTGTAGAGAAACATTCACGAAATACTCAATTTTAACTGTCCCTTCTATTTACATCATGAAGTGCGTTAACTTTACCAGGAAATATTTCAACACTTTTCAACAACAATCTGATATTCATGACTATAACACAAGGACAAAAAATCTCCGTTTACCTCCTCACAAAACATCTATGTTTCGCAAATCTCCCGTCTATAAATGCATTGTCTTTTATAACGCTCTACCAGATGACATCAAATCAAAACCCACCTACAATTCATTCATGTGTGAAATCATTCTTCCAACAAAATCCTTTTTCTCCATCAAGGAACTTTGTCTCCAGATGATATATAAGCATGTTTGCTGAGTATTAACTGCACATAAATTATATATACTATAAATCTTTTATCATATTATATTACTCATATATTTTTATATTTTTTATATATTGTTTTTCCATTTATCTGTACACACACACACTATTTACACCTAATTGTATCAATAATTTAATGTATCAATTCTATGTCTGACTTACCTTTTGTACTTTGTATGTTATTTAAGGTGAATAAATTTCTATTCTATTATATTATCACATCCGGTGAATAATTTGTTTTCATATTTAGTATGATACTGCTCCAATTTGCATTATATCTTTCACACTCAGCACGATACGGCATCCAGCGCTGTTGCCATGTTTTATTACACATTTTTATTTAACTCCCTTCGTTCATATGCTGTCATTCTTTCCGGTTCAAAATTTGTAATCCATTTTTGGAACACTTGCCGACATCCGATTGAGCTGAAATTCGGCAGGTGATCATAATTTCGGTGACAATGCATTATGAAATTTTCGTTGAAAAAAAAAACAAAATGACGGCTCCAAGATGACGGACAAGTTTTGTGATTATGGTACGATTCGATTGAAAATTGGTATGTGGGGGTTTTCAGGAACGGAGAATGTGAAATGTCTGTCAAAATAAAAAAATTCGAAATGGCGGACAAGTTTTGTGAATGGTTCGATTCGATAAAAAATTGGTATGTGAGGGTTTCCGGGGTCGGAGATTATGAATTTTGTGTCGAAATTCATGAATTCAAGATGGCGGCTCCAAAATGGTGAATTTGTGATTATGGTCCGATTCTATTCAATATTTGTGTGTGGAGGTTTTCGGAGTCGAAGATTATGAATTTTTTGTCAAAATTCATGAAATTGAAATGGCAGCTCATGGAATTACTGTTAGAGGAATTAACAAAATGGCGCTTCAAGATGGC
Organism: Gonioctena quinquepunctata; assembly: GCA_018342105.1. Lineage (NCBI taxonomy): Eukaryota > Metazoa > Arthropoda > Insecta > Coleoptera > Chrysomelidae > Gonioctena > Gonioctena quinquepunctata. The sequence goes on from JAFIRS010002958.1 coordinate 85,741, forward strand.
GGACGAGATTCAGGTTTATGGTCCAATTCGATTCAAATTGGTATGTGGGAGTTTTCATGGTCGAAGATTAGGAATATTTCTTCAAAATTCATAAAATCAAAATGGCGGCTCCAAGATGGCCGATAATCTTGTTTATGGTCCGATTCTATTCAAAATTGGTATGTGGGGGTTTTCGGGGTCAGAGATTGAGGATTTTTGATCAACAAACCCAAGATGGCGGGCGGGTTTTGTGATTATAGCCCGATTCGATTCAAAATTGGTATGTCGGCACGACTCGATGTCGGCCCGATTCGATTCAAAATTGGTATGTCGGGTTTTTGGGTCGGAGATTACGAATTAAGTCGAAGATTATTGATTTTCAGTTGAAATTCATAAATTGAAGATGGCAACTCCAAGATGGCGAATGAGTTAATCTCTAGATAGTCTCCAAATTGAAGGACTAGATAGATCAGAACTTACAGGAAAAAAGGCCTCATAATAACGATGCTTTAACAAAAATGCATAGGTTAGGGCGTACGTATTGAATCGAATCTATAAGTCACGGAATAACCTACATCCAAAGCAATTATTTTTTACTTTTTAGTGCATTTGAATAAAGGCTTGCCTTCAAAAAGTACATAAAAAAAAAATATTTTATAATAAATAAAATTATTCCACATCGTAATCCTAAAGTTACTTTCATAGTATGTAAACTTATATGTTCTTTCTCGAACAATATCTCGTCATCCTTGATATATAATTAGTATAATAGTAAATAATCCTAATAATAATAAATTATGGTTATATAAATGAAATCATTTGATTAATCCTATTATTGTAATTAATCAGTTTTGTTCCCTAAATTAAGTATTTTCTGATGTCTCCAAATGATTAGCCCATTAGGTGATGTCTTCCTTCACTTCCATTATATGTATAACTACACATAAAAAATATCATAATTGCTGGGGACCAGTCATGGATGATATGATAATAAAAGATGCTGTTTCATTACAGCAACAAAAATATGACAGATACAACACGAATACACATCCCCGATCCCAACAGACTATGAAATTTCCAGAGATCTTTGAATTATTTGAAATTTACCACTCGAAAACTATTGAATATTGGAAAAATGTAGAAAATGATATAATTATCCAATTCGAGGAACTCAAGCCTTTTGCAAAACAGCACTTGGTAGTCGAAAAAGATGAGTTCTGCAGTTTCAGCGAAATTCTCGCAGTAACGGCACAGTTTACTGTCTGATCTTTTAATTTTTTTGAGGTGATACCTCACAGGACAATATCCGGTGAGCAGTACCAGTTTCAAGTCTTGCTTGTCCAATTCGAGAAGCTGTTCAGCTTTCTTTGGCGATGAGCTCAAAAGCTTTTTCGCTTGTCTTTGCCCTGGAACCTTATTCCAGTGGGTTTCAATTTTGTCAGCTTCCCAGCGCCGAAACTCTTTCTTGATGTGGGCTTTGAAAATATCACAGAAGGGTTCTGGGCCAGAAAATTGGGTATTTGCCCCTTCCAAGGCTGTTCGCTTCCGTATTGCCTTTGATTTCTTTGCACCCATATCAGAGTAACCTGATTTTTCGTAGCCAGAATCAGAATCAGAAATGCTTTATTGTCAAAGAACATTAATTGTTGTCGACAAAGCTTACCTAAAACTAAGACATAGCATAAGATACATACAAACAAACAAGGTAGTACTAACTCATCACATTATAAAACTTAAAAACAACAATTTAAAAACAAAATGCAAAAACAATCATTTTAAAAAAAAATTTAAATCATAGTATAAAATAACATATATACATATAAAATCTGCAAAGCAGAACCACAAAATAGATTTTAAAGGCAATAAATACAATATAATGCAATGAAATACCCTAAAAATCAAGAAAATTCAATGAAAATTTATGAATAAGCTGTGAAGCTGTCAGTAAGGAATTCGTTTAAATTGTAATAGGCCTTCCGAAGCAGTAGTACTTTCACCTCTTTACGAAACTTTTCGTTTCCATTTATTTTTCTGATGGAAAGAGGAAGGTGATTGGATAGCTTCTTTCCATTGTAATGAATAGAGTTTATAATTTGTGTCGTCAAGGGGATAGGAAGAGTGATATTATGCGAAAGGCGAGTCACGTGGTTGGACTCTGACATAATGGTATCCTTGTGTTTTTTGTGCAGCAAGCTGACAGTTTCCAGAATGAAAAGGCAGGCTAATGGCAAAATTCCTTGTGATATAAAAAGCGGTCTACACGAATCTCGCACTCCTGCTCGAGATACAAGTCTGAGAGCCCTTTTTTGTATTTTAAATACAGCATTTGTTAAATACTCGGAGCTTGCACCCCAGAAACGTATTCCATAACGCAAGTGAGACTCACACAGTGCAAAGTATGTATTCCTTGCTGACTGAATGTCGAGAGTCTTGGAAACCGCTCTTATCGCATAGCAACTTGAGGACAGTTTTTTGCATAATGTGATTTTCAAATTTTAATCTGTTATCAATATATAGTCCTAAAAATTTATTCTCTTTATGTAATATAGACCAAGTCTCTCTAAATGGACAAATTCTTAACTCAAGTTAAGAATTTGTCTATTTAGAGAGACTTGGTCTATATTACATTTAAATGTTAGGAGATTTGTTTTCGAGACATTGAAAGTTAATAGATTTGCATCACACCAGCTTTTGACTACTTTTAGATCATTTTCTATATTGTGTTGTAAAGTAAGCATGTTGTTATTATGCCACAGTATAGACGTATCATCCGCAAAAATAGTGAACTTTCCCAGTTGTCTTAGGGAGAGTTTGTAGTCCCAAGTCAGTCTAGACTCACAAGTGTGTGACTTTAGAGCTTTTAATGCTGCTTTCTCAAAAAGTAAAACAGAAATAAATCCTCTGGAATCTTCAAAATACAACAAAATATCACGATTCCTAAATGAATAAACTTGTTTCAGATAGTCATCTGAAAAATAAGAAATTAAATCTCCATATTAATCAGTTTCAGAATATATTGACATTTTTGCAGAATATGTATTTTGTACAAATACCTTTATCTTGCTCAGTCTTTGTTTTCTAATAATTGTGAGTATTTCACCTTCGATTCTTCACATTCATATCCCTTCGAGGGAAATATTTTATTTCTATATGTTTTCGAAAATATGCTGTTACAATTTTTTTCTGATCTGCTGTCCATTCCACCCATGTCCTTTTCATTCCTCTTTCAATGTTTTTTTTTTCATTTTTGTTTTTCTAACCTCAGTCACACTATCGATCTTATTATCTTTTAAGGAGTATTCTCCCATTCCACCTCACAAAACTAACAGTGAGTAATATTCTCTTTTTTGTTGATAGAACCTTATGAGGTAATCCAAAAAAATAATATTCTACAATGAAAAAGGGGGAATTTTTGTGGCATAAAGGACAAATTATTAAATTAAAGACAAAAAGAAGCATCCTCAAGTGGGAGTCGAACCCACGACCCTATGATTTCTAGCCATACGCTCTACCATCTGAGCTATTCGAGGACATAGGAATCGACTCACACTCGTGAACCCTTTTCTTCCATAATTTAATATTCATGTGAGAAATGAATCGAAAATCCAAACGTACTTATCACTGGCCGTCGAGATCCATTACCTGTCAGTCAACCTCATCGACATTCGAAAATTTCAGTAGCAGAACTAAGCAGATGATATCTAACCACTGATAAGATTTAGCCAAATATATAAGGTGAAAGTGGAAATATTTTGTCCGAAATATATAATGGAAAAGGGGGAATTTTGTGGCATAGAGGACAAATTATTAATTTAAAGAAAAAAAAGCATCCTCAAGTGGGAGTCGAACCCACGACCTTATGATTTCTAGCCATACGCTCTACCATCTGAGCTATTCGAGGACATAGGAATCCACACACACTCGTGAACCCTTTTCTTCCATAATTTAATATTCATGTGAGAAATGAATCGAAAATCAAACGTACTTATCACTGGCCGTCGAGATCCATTACCTGTCACTCAACTTCATCGTCATTCGAAAATTTCAGTAGTAGATCTGAGCAGATGATCTCCAACCACTGATAAGATTTAGCCAAATATATAAGGTGAAAGTGGAAATATTGTGTCCGAAATATATAATGAAAAAGGGGGAATTTTGTGGCATAGAGTACAAATTATTAAATTAAAGAAAAAAAAAGGATCCTTAAGTGGGAGTCGAACTCACGACCTTATGATTTCTAGCCATATGCTCTACCATCTGAGCTATCCGAGGACATAGGAATCGACAAACACTCGTGAATCTTTTCTTCCATAATTTAATATTCATGTGAGAACTGAATCGAAAATCAAACTGGCCGTCGAGATCCATTACTTGTCACTCAACTTCATCGTCATTCGAAAATTTCTGTAGCTGATCTAAGAAGATGATCTCCAACCACTGATAAGATTCAGCCATATAAGGTGAAAGTGAAAATATATTGTCCGAAATATATAATGAAAAAGGGGGAATTTTGTGGCATAAAGGACAAATTATTAAATTAAAGAAAAAAAAAGCATCCTTTGTCCTTGAATAGCTCAGATGGTGGAGCGTATGGCTTGAAATCATAAGGTCGTGGGTTCGACTCCCACTTGAGGATGCTTTTTTCTTCTTTAATTTAATAATTTGTCCTCTATGCCACAAAATTCCCCCTTTTTCATTATATATTTTGGACACAATATTTCCACTTTCATATTCTACAATATTCAGTTATATTCCCGTAAGTAGATATATTCTCATTCGGATTGTTATCTCTGGAGTGGAAGGACGACTGTCAATTTCGTCATTCAGTCTTCCAGTGCTTCTGGGTGTAGAAGGTAGGGTTTTGTTTTGATCCCTTGATATTGGATTCTCGTGGGTAGAAGGTAGTTTCTCATTGTGTTTGCTAGGGCTGGACGAAATATTCAAAAACTCATTGGTCGTGATTTGGGAGAATTTGAGAGCAAAGATCGAAAACGAAATGTGCTTTTTCTGAGATGAGTAGGATCCAAATGAATGCGACTGATACGGGATAAATTAAAATATGAACTTAATAACTTGTCTATCGTATTGGGCTAAATGTTGGATCTGCATCGGAGTCGCCCACAGGAGAATAATGCTGTCCCAAAACTACCGTCTGCGGCGTGAAAAGAAAGAGCGTCTGCCCAGTTCACTTTTAGAGCATCTTCTCTTGTGAAAGATTCATCTTCTCTTGTGAAAGATTCATTAATATATAATGGATGCAAGATATTCAACCACTTGCCAGAAAATATAAAAGGAGTGGTATCTGGTGTTATTTTTAGAAAAGAAGTCAAGGCATTGCTTTCTGATAGACCCTATTATAGTTTAGAGGAATTTTTCAACGATCGTACTATTTTATAGATAGAGAGAACTCATGTTTTTATGAATTTTTAACTTCCTACTTTATATTTAATTTTAACGTGTCTTATTGGTTTTTATTAGGCGTTTTAAATTGTGATCTTACATTTGATAGATAAGAGATATCCAACTTTTTATTTAATTTTAACCTATCTAATTTGTTTTTGTTTTGTATTTTTTTGACGATTTATGTTTTTTACAGATTAACAGTTAGTGATTTAACCTTTTTAACATTTTATTCTTTCACATTATTATATTAGGTGTATGTGTACTGTTTATTTATTGACCTTTTTGTTATTTTAAAGCTGACTCCACACTGTCTCCTCTGTAATAATTATAATGATGGTAGTTATGATCTAACACATGCTTTGTCAATGAGATTATGATTCTTTCGACAATAAAGTATATTTTGATTGATTGATTGCATGCCCGGCCTTGAATATAAACACTTTGGAAAAGTCTGCAGTCTACATAAAAAGTTAGAGTTACCACCTCACAATGCTGCAATCAGTCAACCAAACTATCAAAAAGCAATTTGTGAATTTTCACACATAGGTTCTGAATAACTCAATTTCTTGAAAATTAATAAAAACACTTGCAATTCTCAATTTCCTCCTCATGAATCTTGAATTTATGTAAAAACATATGAAAGTCAGGTAAAAAAATTTACTTACAAAATAAAAGTGCACCAGAACTTCGCACGTGTTTGCACATGAAGACACTGACCAAAATGTATTTTTGTACATGGTTGCCAGACTGAGGACGCATCATCATGCTACAGGTGAAAGGAGTATATTCAATGTATATTAGCATTCACGATTGAAAGTGCCCCCCAAACATAAATTGTCTGACCTAAATGTATACTGGAACTTTCAAAGACCGTATAATAGTACGTCCTTCATTATGTTTTTCTGGTGTACATAACTCTCGCATTTGATAATGAATGTTTTTTGTTCTCATATGCCATGGGAGCTCTGGAAGCGGAGTACAATTTGCGAATATATAATTTGATGGTTCGTTCAAAATAATAGAATTATTGTTGGAAAACAATACTGCGTCCGGTATACGGACGTTGTATCATTCAGGACGCGGTAGTGTATGGTCGGAAACCCACGTACGGACTTAATATTGTACGCGGGATAAATATATATATATATATATATACATATATATATATATATATATATGAGGCAGAAGGACTTCGGTCGATAGCCTATTGAATTGAATTTTTGTTCGGTTCAATAAAGTTCCTTTTATATTATTTATTATTATTATATATATATATATATATTTATATATGTTGAGTTTCTTGAACCAGGTATATACAATGACGTTTGTGTTTCTTGGGGTTTTGGTTCTTTTGTGAATGAGAAGTCTTCTTTTAGGAGATAAACATTTAATTTGTCGACGTTTCGACCGTGTCCACGGTCTTCTTTAGGGACTACAAATATATTTTTGGTTGACACAAGGATACAAATTTATGATGAAATGTACTTACCTAGGAAAAATTAGCTGGACCATTATTTTGAATGAAAGTAAAGTTATAAGCAGCAGATGAATTATTTTTATGGGACATTTTCCATAATTATATATTTTTTTCCTTCGCTTCATAGTGTTTTCGCTATTAAGCACGATACTTTGTTGTTGTTCTTTTTTCAAAAATTCAAATTCAGAAAATTCAAATTCATTTATTGATCTTCAGGTCAAGTTATGGACAATAGACAAGTCAGATAATCAAGTAAACTATATGCTAGGTTAAATCGAGGATAAAATGAACTATTCCTAAGTATTTAGTAACAAGTGGTAGCATTAATAAATAATAATAATGAATAATGGACGTGGTAAAGGTGTTTTTACTGGAACAAGATTTGGACAATTACTATTTAACCTTATATGTACTAACTCTTCATTTTATTTTTGCACGTCTTGTATATCTAAAAATTACTTGAAATTATAAAAAGAACTATCAATTAAGAACTCCTTCAATAGTTTCTTAAAGCTGTTGAGTGTTGTAGCTTCCTTTACTTTAGTTGGTAGTTTGTTGAAGATCTGTGTACAAGCATACTTCGGTGATTTTTCGTACAGTCTGCTGGATGCTGGGAACCACTAGTTCATTTCTGGTTCTTGTTTGGTACTATTTCGTCTGAATGTTTCTTTGTTTTTGTAGGCATATTTCGCACATTTCAGTATATATATATATCGATGTAACAGTGAGGATCTTTTGGTTTTTAAAAGCACGTCTGCATGTTCCCTGTGGTTTTATTCCAAATATGAGGCTTATAATCCTTTTTTGTAGTATAAACACTCCGTTTACTTCCACTGCCTGTCCCCATAGTATGATATAGCAGATATGTGGGTATACAAGGGCGTAATAAGATGTTATTAGATTTGGTATCTGTATGGAGTGCTTTAGTTTTAGTAGGGCAAAGAATGATATGTTCAGAGATTTGCATATGTGGTCCAGATGTCGTTCCCAGGATATTTTTGAGTCTAGATATGTTCTCAGAAATTTTATTGTAGGTGTGTAATTCTCTACGTTTAGTTTAGGATTATTTTTGTGGAAGTGTACCATAATTGTCTTTTCTTGATATAATATTAGACGATTTGCAAAGCACCACTTTTCCATTTGTTCATGTACCTCTGTAATTTTCATCATGGTCTCTTCTTCGTTTGTACCAGATATTGCTGCCAACGTATCATCAGCAAATTTCATTATTGCTCCAGGTAGATTTAAGATATAAGAAGCACGAGAGCAACCCGATAAGGAGGCTGGTTGATAAGGAAGTGAGAATATTCTACTTCGGTTGTTTGAATTGATGATTTCTTGCATTTCTGGGGATTTGATGTTTGTCGATTCTGTTATAGATGGCATGATGGAAGGTGAATATAAGTGGTTGTATTTTTTAAAGTAGATTGTGGTATATTTTGTTTAAATTAGTGATGTCTGTTCTATTATTTATGCTGGCTGTATTTTTCTTTATATGAATCATTTCGAGGAATTCAGGTTTTTTGGTGATATATTCGGCCTATCTGAAAAAATCACGAAAATACTAGCCCCACATGACATCAGAGTCAGCCACAAAAGCACGAAAACCCTGTCAACTAATTTTTCAAAACTGAAACCGGAAATTCCACACAATAAAAAGACTCGCATAATTTACCAAATTCCATGCAATGAACCAACATGTAATAAAATCTATATCGGCCAGACCTTTCATGAAATCACACAAATATGCAAAAATCGCATCAGCTGCCCTAAACAATCACAAAAAAAATACAAATTACGATTTCAATTACGAACAAACGGAAATACTTGCTACCAAATATAACACCAAAAAACTTGATTTCCTCGAAATGATTCATATAAAGAAAAATACAGCCAGCATAAATAATAGAACCGACAACACTAATTTAAACAAAATATACCACAATCTACTTTAAAGAATACAATCACTTACATTCACCTTCCATCACGCCATCTACAACAGAATCGACAAACATCAAATCCCCAGAAATGCAAGAAATCTATTGGTATAAGAGGTCCTACACTTGACTTACTAGGTTCATATCTAACTGAGCGCAGATTTTATATCCAGATAAATAACGAAAAATCTGATATAGTTGATACGGATATGGGCATACCATAGGATCTGTGCTGGGGCCACTTCTGTTTCTTATCTTTATTAATGATCTACCCGAATTTATTAACGATAAGCTAATAATGTATGCAGACGATTCCTCGGTGGTGGTTGCGGCACAGACTCCTGAGGAATTGTATCAAAAAACAAAACGTGTAGTCAACACGTTTCAGAACTGGTGTAACCAAAATTCAATTAAATTAAATCTAGATGAGACATCATATATGAACTTTAGATACAGAAGGAATACTACATGCATCACCATGTCTGATATTGCCTATGTATCAGAAATTAAATTTTTGGGTGTACATTTAGATGAGTTTGTGAGTTGGGACAAACACATAGGTCATATCAGTAAGAAACTTAGCTCAGCATTTTATGCCATTGTACAACTAAAAAAAACAATGAATTTGAGTACTCTCATTAGTGTAGTATACTATTCTTTAGTTTACAGTCATCTTTCATACAATATCTGTCTATGGGGTAACGCTGTTAACTCGGAGAAAGTATTTATTAAACAGAAAAGAATAATGAGAATTATCTATAATATCCCATATGTTAACACCTGTAGTCTTTAAAAAGAACAATATCTTAACCTACCATCTATTTTCATATTAAAAACTCTACTTTATGTTAAAAACAATTCGCATAGGTTTTTAAGACATTCTGATTTTGAGATCATCAGACACAATCTATCTCGTACTGAAAAATCCCCGGACTATCTGGGAATCAAACTCTACAATCATCTACCTCGAGAAATCAGAGAAATTAATTTCACTAAGTTCAAATCGTCTATAAAGCACATATTGACTCAAGGAGCTTATTATAATATAACTGAGTACTTTGAATCTAGCTTGCTATGACGGCATAGTGCATGAAATTTTGGTGTGTGAACCCCCAAAGCATACTCTAATTGTCAGCCTGTATTTTATTATTTTATATTTTATTATCTTATATGTAAAAAAATTCCAACCAGCCTTCTTATCGGGTTGCTCTCGTGCTTCTTATATCTTAAATCTACCTGGATCAACAATGAAATTTGCTGATGATACGTCGGCAGCAATATCTGGTACAATCGAAAAAGAGACCATGATAAAAATTACTGAGGTTCGTGAACAAATGGAAAAGTGTGTTTTGCAAATCGTCTAATATTAAATCAAGAAAAGACAATTATGGTACACTTCCACAAAAATAATCCTAAACTAAACGTAGAGAATTTGCACACCTACAATAAAATTTCTGGGAACATATCTAGACTCCAAAATTTCCTGGAAACGACAACTGGACCACATATGCAAATCTCTGAACAGATCATTCTTTGCCCTACTAAAACTAAAGCACTCCATACAGATACCACATCTAATAACATCTTATTATGCCCTTGTATACCCACATATCTGCTATAATATCAAACTAGGGGGACAGGCAGTGGAAGTAAACAAAGTGTTTATACTACAAAAAAGGATTATACGCCTCATATTTGGAATAAAACCACAGGAAACATGCAGACAAGCTTTTAAAAACCAAAAGATCCTCACTGTAACATCGATATATATACTAAAATGTGCGACATATGTCCACAAAAACAAAAAAATTCAAACAAAATAGTACCAAACAAGAACCAGAAATGAACTAGTGGTTCCCAGACATCGCAGCATACTGTATGAAAAATCACCGCAGTATGCTTGAATAATGCAGATCTTCAATAAACTACCAACTAAAGTAAAGGAAGCTACAACACTCAACAGCTTTAAGAAACTATTGAAGGAGTTCTTAATTGATAATTCTTTTAATTTCAAGGAATTTTTAGATATACAAGACGTGCAAAAATAAAATGAAGAGTTAGAATACAGTACATATAAGTTTAGTCATTGTCCAAATCTTGTTCCAGTAAAAACACCTTTACCACGTCCATTATTCATTATTATTATTTATTAATGCTACCACTTGTTACTAAATACTTAGGAATAGTTCATTTTATCGTCGATTTAACCTAGCATATAGTTATACTTGATTATCTGACTTGTCTATTGTCAATAACTTGACCTAAAGATCAATAAATGAATTTTAATTTTTGAAAAAAGAACAACTACAAAGTATCGCGCTTAATAGCGACAACACTATGAGGCGAAGGAAAAAAAAAATAACCATGGAAAATGACCCATAAAAATAGTTCATCTGCTGCTTATAACTTTACTTTCATTCAAAATAATGGTCCAGCTAATTTTTCCTAGGTAAGCCCATTTCATCATAAATATGTATCCTTGTGTCAATCCTTTGTAGTCCCTGTAGAAGACCGCGGACACTGTCGAAATGTCGACAAATTAAATGTTCATCTCCTAAAAGAAGACTTCTTATTCTCAAAAAAACCAAAACCCCAAGAAACACAAACTCCATTGTACAGGGTGATTCAAAAGTACTTTGACAAACTTCAGGAGGTGATTCCTGACATTATTCTAATATGAATTGCCCAAATAAATATATGTCCAGAAAGGCTTCGTTTCCAAGATACAGGATGTTAAAGTTTTATTTTCGTTTTTTTTAAATAACTTTCGAAATACTGACCTTAATTAAACGAAAATTGGTATTGAGAAGTTTTTTGAGGTGTCGAATTCAAACCTGATGTTATTATTGCTCTTACTCGTAGGGGGCGCCATCTACACGTCTTTTTATTTTTTTGAAGATTCATAACTTTTTTGAGCGTACTTCTAGCACATTTTTCAGTAAAAAAATCAATTTTTCTATCATATCTACGTAAAAAAGCTACCCCTGTTACAAGTCGCCTATAAGCAACCTTATTCTAGATATTTGGACTTGAAAATTTCAAGTCGATTATTTGATAATCGATGCGCGTTGAAGTTATTACCATTATTTTGCATTTTTCACAAGAATGCTTAGGAAATAAATTTGACATTTAAGTAAGTAGTTTTGGCTTTTTGTAGGGGGCGCCATCTATTCTATTTATTATTACTCGTTTGAAATAGTTATTTTTGTATCAAGGGTGCAAAATCTGTATTTGTTTTAATAAAATTTGCAAGAAATATCAACATTTTATTTCAATAAATTTTGAATAGGTAGAATAAAATAAAATAAAGGAAACTAAATTGTATTCAAATAAATTGTTTAAAGTGTCCACCTTCAGCGAAGATACAGGCATTCAGTCTTCTAGTCATTGAATCTCGTACCTGCTCAAAAATTATTGGTGTGTTTCTTATTGTTTCACAGGCGTCTACTATTCGGTTTCTTAGATCTTCCTCGTTTGCTACTGGAGTCTTATAAACTAGTGACTTCAAATGTCCCCAAAAATAAAAATCTAGCGGGTTCAGATCTGGGGACCTTGGTGCCCACGCCTGGTTAAGTAGTCCTACATATCTGTACTGTTTGTTTATTATAAAAACCAATGAAACGATTGAATCGATAGTAGTCAACATGTAAATATATGTCATATTCAAACCATTTTTTTGGTCCAAAAACAATTCTTTACATTCATTTTAACACCACGGTATTGATATATGGTATAAAGATCACTAGTATTGTAAAAACTTCTTTCAAATACATGAAAGCAATTGATAACATAATATACATAAAAATAAGTTTAGAGTTTAAATTTTATATCTATCAACCCATACACAATATTTAGTTTAGGAGTATTTTGTTTCCTAATCAAAATGAGAGATAACTGCATTTCACTCTTTTGATGTGGGGAAAATCGATGTTCATCAACTTTGTAGAGAATACTAATAGATAGTTTTGGTGGGTTGTATTTTTAGGATTATTATCAAAGTCAACCTATCTCATACTTGGAAAACTTTAAGTTCTATTTACCATGTACACACATGCAAATTTATATACGTGTAAAGTATGCAATACCTTGATCGTGACGTAAATGAAATATAGTAGAATTTTTATCTGGTGTGTGAAAATTCTTAGCTTACACACATTTTCTATATTCTTCTTTTATTCAACCATGAACGTTTAACATAAAACATATAAGAACTTTTTTTTTCAGGAATTAAATGGTCTGTATAAGAATTCAACAGATGTCCCCTTTTAACTATAACTATATGCATTTATTATTATTTCAGTATTCATAAAGTTTTATTCAGAATTAAAATATGATACTTCTGGATAATGATTACGACTGTTTTCAATGTCTAGTTGCTCTAAATTTCACTAATAAATCAGACGTCGTGGTGGGCTGCACTTTAATATTATAGTCATCGTAATCAACCTGTCGTGATATAATCAATGTTATATGAATGAATGAATGAATATGCTCTATTGTTCAACGATACAAAATCTTGTTGACAAAGTAAGGGCCTAAATCAATCTTAAATTAAAGTAAAGTAAAATACACACACAAAAAGAAGAAATGGGACAATAAGTCGACACCAACATTGTACTAGAATGTCTCATACCTACAACAATATATAAAATCTAACACATGAGAAACATCTTACAACATATTAAAACAAGCTTGAGTTAGAATGCATCATTATAAAATTCTTGTAAACTATAATAGGGTGCTTTTACTCCCTTTCTGAAATGTTCTATGATTCTTATTTCTTTGATGTGTTTTGGTAAGTGATTGAACATCTTACCGCCCCCATAAATTACTGAATCCTTAATTAGTGTCAGTGATGGAATCGGGAGTTTAATGTTGCCAGCTTGACGGGTGGCGGGACGTGTGTAGGTAGTGTCAAATTTGTGAATATGTTTTTTAATTAGACATACCGTTTCCATAACAAAAATTTCAAATACTGTTAACATTTTGTGTTTAACAAAAAGAGGTTTACAGGAATCACGAATGTTTGCTTTGCACATATATTTTACTGCACGTTTTTGTAGTACAGAAACAGAGTCTATGAGATTCATATTACACACCCCCCAGAATGGGATTCCATATTTCAAATTGGATTCTACTAAAGAATGGTACACAACCTTGGCGGAAGAAAGACCAAGTACATTCGATGTTACTCTTACTGCATAACATCCAGAAAACAATTTTTTATTTAAAATTGAAACATGTTCATCGAATTTTAATCTGCAATCTATATGAACACCTAGAAATCTTGTATGTTTAGTGTTTCCTATAACATCATCACCCATGACCAGCTCATCTAATTCACCTTTGAAAGACATTATATTAGTTTTTGCCATATTCATAGCTAACTGGTTTGAGTTGCACCATCTTTTCACCTCACACATATCATCCTTGATAATTTCAAGAAGGGTTTCGGGATCTTTATTATTACAGAATATACTCGTATCATCCGCAAACAGTATTATTTTTCCTGAAATGTTTATTCTGGCCAAGTCATTTATGTAGAGTAAGAAGAGAGTTGGTCTGAGTATTGACCCCTGAGGTACACCACATTCTACAGGCAACTCATCGGAGTATGTTGTTGTTTTAACAACTTGGCTCCGACCTGAGAGATATGATTCAAACCATTCCTGAGAGACACCCCTAACGCCTTAGTGGTAAAGCTTTCGTAACAGTATTCTGTGGTTCACACAGTCGAACGCCTTTGATAAATCACAGAATACCGCCGCAGTAGCTTCACCTCGATTTATCTCAATATATACGTCATACAAAAAGAAAAAATTGCATCATTTGTATCTTTTTTAGCATGAAAGCCGAACTGGGCATTTGTGATGATCTCCTTTTTAACTAAGAATGCAGATAATCTTATCTTCACCAACTTCTCAATAATTTTTGCTAATATAGGAATGAGAGAGATAGGTCTATAGTTGGATGGATCGTCACTGTCACCACCCTTACGCAGGGGAATTACTACAGATATTTTCAGGAAATCAGGAAATGTACCATTGTAAAAAGTTTTATTTATTAGATGAACCAGGATATTAAGTGCATTTTCTGGTAGATTTTCAAATATTCGTACAGAGATATCATCAATTCAATTTTCAATTTCAATTCAATTTATTCGTAAACCATAATAACAAGATATTTGTATACATACAATTATGACGGTTATCCTTTATAACCCCAAGGGTTCACCTAAGCACTCAAGGTGCTTGTTTTGTGCAGCTCCTTGGACTAATTCAGGATTTTCATTAGGTAGATAAAATTAATGGTATACATATTAATTTATTGTTTACAATGAAAATATGAATAATTGGAATTCCTGCTGAAATCGATACTAATTCTGTTTATAAGTTTATTCTCTTTTTCCTTTCTTGAGAATGGTTGATGTGGTAAGGATCCATATCTTTATATAAAAATGTATATTAACGTTGAGGTTCGTTCATATATACTCATACGTATACACACGTGTAGACACATATATATATATATATATATATATATATATATATATATTATATATATATATATATATACACACATACATACATATACGTAAGCTTTTTTTTTATTTATAGTATTTTCAGTAGTGTTAGATAGTTAAGATTGATGAATTGTTTTATATCAGTTTTATATTTGTTAAATGAGAGGTTTTCTTTCAAATTGCAATCGATGTATTGTAAAATTTAGGACCGAAATAGAAAATTGTTCGTTGTGTATGAGTTTTTTTGAAAATGGGTATTATTACGTTTAGGTTTTCGGTAGATCTAGTATTTTTATATTTTCGCTATGGTACAGATATTTATTAGTATACATCCAAATAATACAATGGTAGATATATATACATCTTATGTTATACAATTTAGTTTCTTCATAGAGCTGTTCTGTTGAGTAAAGCTTTTTTTTTTCGAAGAATAATTTTTATTATTGTATTTTGCATGGCTTGGAGACTGCAGGTTGCAGTCAAATATACCACCCCATACGGAGATACAGTACATAATAACTGATTCCGCCAAGGATCTGTATACAGTCATCAGATTTTTTATGTTTAGGATTTCTCTTAAATTGTACATTTTGTAAGTATGCTGGCGGAGTCGCTTTGTAACATATAGGGCATGTTCGTCCCATCTCATATGCTGATCGAGAACTACACCAAGATGTTTTATCTTTGATTCTTTTTTTATCGAAGGGCAATCACATTGTTTTCTCTGTGGACATTCAGAGGTATGTATTTTTAGGATGTTTTCGATTGGTTGATAGTTTTTAAGAAGTGTGAAGCAAACGAATTTGGTTTTATTCAGATTCAAACTGAGGAGATTATAGTTAAGCCATATCTGGATATCCTTCAAGCCATTTGATGTTTTCTGATATACTTTTTGCCATGTTTTGCCAGAAAAAATAATCGCCGTGTCGTCTGCATATGAGATAAGGTTATCAATAGATTTTATACAGCCGATACTGTTTATATACACTAAAAATAATATCGGCCCCAAAACTGTGCCTTGTGGGACACCAACTGTGATTTCTTTTGAAGAACTAAGTTCACTGTCGATTTTGACGCTTTGTTTTCTGTGAGATAGATAATTTTGCAAAATGTTTAATGTTGGCCCACGAATACCGTACCTATAAAGTTTGCCTATTATGTCGTCATGTGATACCGTATCGAAGGCCTTAGCCAAGTCTAAGAAAACTGCTAAGCACTTATCGGAATTTTCCAAGGAGTCAGTGATGGTTTTCGTAAAATGAATGACAGCTTTTTCTGTGTTCGAGTTATTAATAAAACCAAATTGCTTTTTTGTTATCACATGATGAAATTCGAAAAATTTAACTAATCTATTTTTTAACGTGTGTTCAAAAATTTTTGCAAAATTACTTATTACAGAGATGGGTCGGTAATTCTAAAAGTTGTTTTCACTGCCTGCTTTATGGACTGGAGTCACTACTGATTCCTTCCATTGCACTGGAATATTACCCGTTTTGAAAATTTTATTTATAATGTGTACTAGGGTACTTACAATGTACTGATAAATAGTTTTTATTAGCTTCGCTGGTACCTCGTCCGGCCCTGGCGCACAATTAGTTTTCATGTGGGAGACAATGTTGAATATTTCGTTTTCCGTAACTGGTTCCAACAGTAACGTAGGGCCTATAGATTTGTCATTCAAAAAGTCTTCGGGTAGGTTATCAGGCTTAGTAATAGTTTTGGCCATCTCTTTTCCGACATTTATAAAATAATCATTAAATGCATTGGCTTTCGCCTTGTTATTAGATAAAACTTCCCCATTTGAACCTAACATATTGATAGAGCTGATTGTTTCTCTTTTTATCATTTTATTCGAAATATCATTGATTTCTATATTTGGTAAATTTGTTTTTTAGCACTTGATTATTTCCCACGTCTTTTTATAGTTATTGAGTTTTCATTCAACCTCTGTTTATAATATTGATTTTTCGTTGTTTTGATTGATTTATTTAATTTATTTCTATATTTGGTAAATTTGTTTTTTAGCACATCTGACTAGTTTTCCTTCAATCTTTTTTTCATGGTGTCTCTTTTTTTATCGAATTTATCAATCCCGAATTTATCCATGGTTTAAGATTGTAATTTCTATTTTTAGATATTAATTGATGTTTAGTTGCTTGATTCATATGTTGTATCAATTTGTTAATAAAATTATCATATGAACTTTGGGAATCTTCGCATTGTAAAACTTCAGACCAAGTTTCATTGGTAAGAATGTCTTCCAATTTTTTTATGGTACAATTTTTTTAATAGTGAAGTTTTCATGTTTGGTTCGGGAAACTGTATTATTTTGACTAACCTTGTGTATACATAAGGAAGTTGTGTAATGATCAGATAGACTGGTTTCAATAATTGAGGAGTTGAGAGAATACTTTTGTGGATTAGTACAGTTTCTAACAAAAATGTGATCCAGATTACTCTTTGAGTTATTGGTTATTCTAGTGGATTCATTTATGTAAGAAAGATAACCATTTTCTGTTAAAATGTTTATATAATTATTGACTTCGTTTGAGAGCTTGTTATTCAAATTTATATTAATATACCCTATGAAAATTTCAATTTCGCACTTTGATAAAGTTGTGAGGTATGCCTTGAAATCCTCTTGATACACCTGAGAATTTGTTGATGGTGGTCGAATGACGCCGTTATCCCAATTGTTGTATTGAGAACTGGTAATGTTATCTTGATAGATTTGTTTCACTTATTGGGGTTAGGAATGCATTTGTAGAGATTGTATTTTTAACATATATGATTAGGCCATCGTTCTGATTTCTTTTTGATTCGTTGTAGTAGATTGTGTAATTTGGAATTGAAAAATCACTTACCACATCAACATTCCATGTTTCAGAAAGTATAATAACATCTATATTTATATATATTTATTGATACTTCTTATATTGAGATGAAAGATACCGATATAATTCTATCCAACTACATTTCCATAATCTGTGATGCAATCATGTAAGGTGGAGAAAACTTTTGATTTTATTTCTTCTTGGTTATCGAGGATATCCAAGAATTCCAACATTGCATTTAGTATAAGTTGATACAAAAGGAAAAAGAATACAAAAATAACGTGATATGGAAAGAGAGAAAAAAAAAATAAGAATAAAAAAAACTATGTACTAAGAAAGAAGAAATTGTAGGTCAGATTTCAAGAACAATAATCAATTCCTTTTTTTTTTTGGGCCTCTAGCAAAATAACAAACTGTATAACACACGCTACTATGGAAATACTTTACGAAAGTCATCGTTGCATCTAATGATAGTAATCTTATTGTCAATATTCACGAATATTTTTCCGCCTTCTGTCCATACGTTTTTCAAGGAAGTTTTCTCGATGGCTTTTGTTAACATTTCAACACGGAGGCTTGTGAGATCTTCTCTTATGACGACACCTGTTCTTTTTAACAATTTTTTTTATGGTATATTTCCTGTCTCTTGTCGGAATTCTTGAATTTCAGGAAGATTCCTCTCGGTTTCCTTGTATTATCATCTTTTCCAATCCGGTAGCAGAGGTCTATATCCTTTTCTTCTAGAATGCGTGAACTTGTTTTATTTTTGAAAGTTGTTATAGTATTTCTCAGTTCAGTTAAATTGGTATCGTGGAGTACTAGAGAATCAGCTATAAAAGGACCTTGAAAGTGAGCTAATGGATCAACTTGTAGAGATATATTTTCTGTTATTTTTCCAGCAATAGAATAGTAATGATTATTTAGGACATCAGGTGATAATGACGCTTCAACTTTCCTGATATTTCTGCTTCTGAGGCTGTTTATCACACTTTATCACTTATTGTCGGCATTTTCTATTTTTGTCCTATAGCATATTTCTTTTGCCAGTTTGATTACACTTCTATAGATTCTATGATAATTCTGGAAGTAGGTGTGGAAAAAATATGAATCTGTAAATTTTCTGACATAATGTAAAGCACGCATATTTTTAGACGATATTTTGATCCCCTGTGTGAACCACTGTTTTTTTTTGTTTGATTTTGATTTTTTTCACAGGAAAGGTGATTTCAAATATATCTCGGATTTTGTTGTAGAAGTCTGCAAATGGATCGTTCGCATTTAACAAGTGTTGCCAATTTGTTTCCAAGTAAGCTGAGTAAAACCTATTTTTTGTGCAAATGTTGGATAATTATATTACCATTACATTATTTGTAATGTTTCAGTGCTGAAAAGGGAAACATTACAAGTGCAATATTGATTTTCGTTTTCTGAATAACTAAGAAACAAATATTGATAGACCATGAACGAAGAAGAAGATGATGATGATGACAAAGATTATGATCATGGTATTGAATACTCTACACGTATATAAATTTGCATGTAAATTGAACTTGAAGTTTTCCAAGTATGAAATAGGTTGATTTTAATGACTATAATCCTAAAAATGCAACACACCCAAAAACTCTCTGATTTATTAGTACCTAATCACCATAAAGAGCGAAGTTATCCTTCATTGTAATTGGAAACAAAATATCCCGAAACTGAATATTGTTAATAGATGGGTTAATACATATAAAATTCAAACTCTAAACTTATTTTTTATGTAAATCATGTTATCAATTCCTTTTACGTTCTTTAAAGAAGTATAATAGTAATGTAAATTTGCATGTTATAAGAGATCATTTTCGTTTGTTTTACAATACCAGTGATTTTCCATGTGGTGTCAAAATGAATTTAAGGAATTGTTATTTGGACTAAAAAATTGGTTCGAATCTGACTACTAGCGATTCAATCGTTTCATTGGATTTTGTTACGAAGATGATGATGATGATAACGAAGATTATGAACATAATTTTTACACACCAGATAAAAATTACTACTATATTTCACGTGATCGTCACGATCATGGTATTGAATAATCTACACATATATAAATTTGCATGTGGATGTAGAACCTAACCAGTTAAGTAGTCCTACATATCTGAACATCCTCTGAAATTAACAATTTCCTCTCCTGATTTCACACTGAATCATTTCAGCTTTCAATGGAATTCTAAAACTCTCGATGTTTCTTGCAGAACATATCATACAGAATTTGTCTTTAAACTTCATCACTTATTTTTTTTCAACAGTTCATAATTAATTTCCATTACCTATTTCCACTCTAGGATTTGTGGGTTAAGATACATTTTTTATAATTATTAAACGTATTTCTGACGTATAAATTTACAAAAGTTTTCATAAATAATGATGATTTTTTGTAGAATACCTAAACACACTGAGAACCATTCAAAACGTTACATTTACTGAATGAAATAAAAAACTATATATATTTTTTTATAAAACTAGGACATTAAGTATTACTACGTCCACGTAGTATTTCAGATTTGATCATGTATTGAATGGATTCATCATTCACCATATGAATATATTTTAAATAGAAAAAATCTTATCAATGATTTGTTTTGTAGTATGAATATTTCATTGAATCAGTCAATATTCACATTTTTCAGAGTCTGCACATGTAACAATTTCTTATCGTAGTGTTTTTTTCAACCAATTGTAAAAATCTAAATTTGTATTATTTAGATTATCTAGGAATATTCCGTTTCCATTATTATATTCTCAGAACAAGATATTTTTTTAGGAGATTCACTCATGCATAAATACTTTATTCTACCATAATTCATAACGTTCAATATGATTCCACCCATACTCCAAAAACAGAATGGTATGGACTATACATTTCATTTTATAATTAATCTAATGCATACAGAAACGTTTTATGGTAGTTGGTCCAACTCATACTTGAATACCCATTCTTCCATAATTCAAAATTCAATGGCCACTCATACTTTACCAATTTATGTATTACTTAATAATTCTGATGCAATCTCCAATCTTCAATGATGGTGTTGGAACGTGCTTTCATTTTTAATTTAATTAATACATAATGTTTACAGGAAAATCAGACCAAATAGCAAAAATTACATTTATATTTTATTTCCGATTCCCAAATTATAGTTTAGTGTTGAATAGAAGTAATTTCTACTTGAATATATCTCTTCCTTTTTTCTTGTATGCATATAATTGCCCATGATTCGTTATGAGAGTTATAGGAACAATAATGCTATTTAAGATGAATCATATCTGTTTATTTGTAGCGCAGAATGTAAAAACTGCTGAATGTTACTTTTAAGATAAGCAGGTGTGCTTCTTTCCAATGTATTCGAATGATGAAAATAAATCAGTTCACATAGAGACATAGTATGTTTGCTCAGTTTTCCAAACTTGTGTTTTTTAAAAAGTTAATTTCCAGTTCCGAATACTTAACTGGCGCAGTCGTGGTAGGATTTGTCAAACGATTCGACAAAAATATCGAAATCGGTCTGTATCAACAGTTTATTGACAAACTCTGAAAAAGTGTGTTCGGAGCCGAAAGACTCGAAGAAAACCAAGTGGAAAGCAGTGTTGGACAAGGACTACATCGCCAAATTCAACACATTCGAAGCAGAGGACTCAAATCGCCGAAGTTTCGAAAAACTGGTGGAGAACCACATCGTTGAAGCCAGCCTAGCCATAGGAAGTCCAGAGATGAGGGAAAGCATCGCCCAAATCTTATTGGCAGTAGCTTAAGGAACCAACAGAAGAAAGAAAAAGATGAAAGCAATCATCACACTACTGTAAGAGAAACATTCCTTTCTTTCCTTTTCTATTTCGAATTTTAATTGTAAATTTCATTTCTACAAAGGTATATATATATATATATATATATATAATCATAAAATAGAAATAAAAACAGATTAATTATTGATTTATGACAGAAATCGATATAGAAAATTTGTCAAATTTATTTGAATCAATTTCTACTGAAGGTATAGTTGAAACAATGGCTCAACCCGTAAATTATCAATTACTCAGACTATATGTCGATACTATTCCGAATTTTGATGGAAATCCCCATACTTTGAGTGTTTTCATTACAAATTGTGAAAGTTTGATAATTCAATTTGGTGATCCAAATAATGATTCTCTTAATCAATTTATATTACGAGCAATCATGGGAAAATTAGTAGGTAGGGCTTTAGCTCTCATTGGTTCGAGAATTGAATTAAAAGCTGCATTATATTTAAGTTTTGGTGATCAGAGAAATATTGACTGTTTAGTGCAAGATCTAATTATTTTGCGTCCTCATAAAAATGAAACCCCACATAATTTTGGCATGCGATGTCAAGATGCACGAAGTTTGATTATTACAAAATTAAATTCTTTACCCTTATCAGCAGAAGAGAAAGTAGTGCAACTCAAAAATTATAACGATTTGGCATTGAAAACTTTTATTAGAGGAATACCCAATCAAATTCAGAACAATATTCGTTTAAGAGATCCAGATTCTCTTGAAAAAGCTATGTCACTTTTGAAAAAAAATTTTCTAACAAACAAAAAAACATAGACCTATACAACCACAGTTTCAGCAAAAAACTTGAGACCACATTTCCAAAATACAAATGACCTTTCAACTTTTCTCAAAATAATTACCCCAAACCATTTATACAAAATCAACACAGATCATTTGTGCAACAACCACATCAATGGCAACCAAATAATAGATTTCCTACTCAAAGACATCCATTTTTCCAACAAAACACGAATCAAATAGTTCGAAATCAACAACAATTTCCAAATCAAAACAGAAATTTTCAAAATTAAACCAGTAACACAAGGATACAAGAAAAATTTCACTAGTACCGAATTATTTACACAAAATATAAATGAATTCGAAAATCCATACGAAAATCAAAATTTTGAAAATTATTATGAACAAGATTCTTATTATTCAGAACAAGATGTTGGATATCAATATGAACCAAATTATTCTGATTTTGAAAACCCAAATTATGAAAATAATATTTACTCAGAACAAGAACTAGAAGAAGACGGTACTTCTTCAGAAAATTATACAAATGTAAATTTTCTCCAGGACAGTTCTCAAGACAATCCCACATAATAAATCTTAATCTTTCTATAGCAAATATTCCATATATATTTATCCCGGAATTAAAAGCCAATTTTCTTATTGATACAGGTAGTACTCGTAGTTTGATTAATCCAGAATTAGCTTATAAATTTTATAAAAATTTCATTACAAAAGAAGATTTCCATATTCAATCTGCCCATAATATCAGCTATCATGATGAAATTATAGTAATTCCAATTTTTAAAAATTTTAATGTACAGGGAAAACATAAATTTTACCTTTTCAAATTCAGTCAAAAATATGATGGATTGATTGGTATAGATTTACTCAGACAACTTCAAGCCTCCATAAATGTTAGTGAAAAAACGATATCAATCGTTAAAATTCCTATAATTTATGAAACCGAAAAAAATATGAAACAAGAAAAAAATGCAATTAATAATCATACATTGATAATTCCAGCTAGAACAGAACAAGTTATTAAAATACCGGTTAATCAAAAACAAGGTATAGGATTATTAGACTATATTCAATTCGAATATTTAGTTGAATCCCCAAAAGCCTTAGTAAACATTGAAAATTATTTTGCAATCACTACCATTAGAAATTCTAATTCAAAACCAGTTAAAATTGAATTTTTGAAACCATACGAGATAGAAATTCTGAATATTCAAAATATTAATTTTATAGAAAAAATGGAAACTAATGAAGAGATCGATGAATACATGGACTCTGTTCAAAAATCAAATATGAAAAATCTTAGATTGAATCACTGTAATCAAGAAGAAAAACAAGCAATAAAAAATTTTTAATATCGTGATATTTTTTATAATGAAAAAATTCCATTGACGTTCACGAATAAAATTCAACACAAAATTAACTTAACTGACGAATCCCCTATATATACTAAAACCCATCGATATCCAGAAATACACAAAAATGAAGTGAAAGACCAGATTCAAAAAATGTTAAATCAAGGCATAATTCAAAATTCAAGTTCTCCATGGTCAAGTCCCATATGGATTGTTCCAAAAAAACTTGATGCCTCTGGGAAGAAAAAATGGCGTGTAGTAATTGACTACCGGAAATTGAATGAAAAGACAATCAATAATAAATATCCCCTTCCAAATATTACAGAAACTTTAGATAAACTCGGAAAAAGTCAATACTTTAGTACTCTTGACTTAGCTAATGGATTTCATCAAATCGAGATGAATCCGGATGATATTCAAAAAACAGCATTCTCTATACAGAACGGACATTATGAATTCAAAAGAATGCCTTTTGGACTAAAAAATGCCCCCTCCACTTTCCAACGGGTCATGGATAATGTACTTAGAGGCCTACAAAACGAAATTTGCTTGGTATATCTAGATGATATTGTTATTTTTAACACATCACTTCAAGAACACATCGAAAAATTGAAACAAGTATTTGAACGACTAAGAAATGCGAATTTTAAAGTTCAACTTGATAAATCCGAATTTTTAAGAAAAGAAGTAGCATATTTAGGACATATCATAACACCTGAAGGAGTAAAACCGAATCCTGATGAAATTCAAGCTATTAAGAATTTTCCTATTCCAAAAACTCAAAAAGAAATAAAAAGTTTCTTAGGATTATTAGGATACTATAGAAAATACATACAAGACTTTGCAAAAATTACTAAACCAATGACACTTTGTTTGAAAAAAAATGCTAAAGTGAATCATACTCAAGAATTTATTTCTACCTTTAATATTTGTAAAAAATTATTGATTAATGCCCCAATTCTTCAATATCCAGATTTTTCTAAACCTTTTGTTTTAACAACTGATGCCTCAAATGTCGCACTAGGATCAGTTCTTTCTCAAGGTCCAGTAGGTTCAGACAAACCTATTGCTTTTGCTTCACGAACCCTGAATGAATCAGAACAAAAATACAGCACTATAGAAAAAGAACTACTTGCTATAGTATGGGCTTGTAAATATTTCAGACCATATTTATTTGGCAGAAAATTCACTATCTATACAGATCATAGACCCCTTGTTTGGTTATTTAATTTAAAAGAACCTAACTCAAAATTAATGAGATGGCGTCTCAAATTAGAAGAATTTGATTATGATATAATTTATAAAAAAGGTTCATTGAATCTGAATGCCGATGCATTATCACGAGTAAAAATAAATGCTTTGGAAAATGAATCAATTATTAATAATCCAGGTGAAATAAATCAAGAAACATTAGAATATTTACGAAATCTTGCTGAAAATCCTCTTCAAGATGAACTCCAACCTTCTACAAGTAAACAATCCCCGAAAGAAAAATCCAAAGATTAATATTATTTCTGATAGTATAATAAAACCTGCAGATGAACCCAAACAAAAATCGATTGGTTCATCAATCGATAATGAAAGTTCTAGTGAATCGAATGAATCGACACAACATACTACTAACAATGAGACTACGAATGATGGAATCAAAATTTATGATGAAATAATAAATAATAAAGTTAGTCAAATAATAGTTTTTCCACATCCATATAATAAATTGGAAGTAAGCCATGAAACTTATGAAAATCATAAAATTATGAAAGTAAAAATTCCTATTTCAAAAATGTATGATGAAAATACTGTTTTCAATTCCTGAAAGAATATACCGTTTCAAAGAAACTCTACTGTATATATTTTCATAACGAATTTTTATATCAAGTTTTCAATAAAGTCTATTTGAAAACTTTTCTGAAAAAGGTCCTAAACTTATCAGATGTACTAAATTAGTAAATACCATAACAGATGAAGAAGAACAAATAATGTTAACAAAAAACTGTCATGAAGGAAAAACAAATCATAGAGGAATAAATGAAACTTTAGAATCCTTAAAACGAAATTATTATTGGAAAAATATGAAAACCACCATAACTGAATTTATTAATTATGTGAAACTTGTCAAAGAGCTAAATACTCGAGAAAACTCCCTTATACCCCATTAGTATTAACAGAAACAGCCTCAAAACCATTCCAAATTATACATATTGATTTATTCTTTTACAACCAAAAAATATATTTAACAATTGTAGATTCTTTCACGAAGTTTGCTCAAGCATACGAAATAACTGGAAAAACTGCAATACATATTAGTTCAGCTCTTATTAAATATTTTGCCTCATTTGGAATACCTGAAAAATTAATTATTGTCAATGGAACGGAATTCAATAACGAAACCGTTAAAGAAATCCTGAATTTACATAAAATAAAAATTCATTTACTACCCCTACTCATCATGAATCAAATAGCATTGCTGAAAGATTTCATTCAAGTATTATTGAACATCTTAGAATTTTAAAAGAAATGTACCCCAATGAAAACGAAAACCTTATGGACTACGCTATTATTGGATATAATAATTCCATACATAGTGCAACTACGTATACTCCTTTTGAACTAACATTTGGACATACTAACTCGAGAAATCCTAATGAAATATTCTTACCAAATGCATTTTTTACCGACTATGCAGAACATCATAAGAAAAAACTTGATCATGTCTATAGAAATGTTCATGATGTCTTACAAGAAAAAAAGGAAAAAGTTATAAAGAAAACTTATAAACAAGGTGATACAAACTCTGAATTTAAATTAGGTCAAACAGTGTTTAAACAAAACCCACAAAAACGTAATAAAAAGAGTAATAAATTCATAGGCCCTTATGAAATAACTGAAATATTAGAAAGAAATAAAGTTGAAATAACTAATAAAAAGAATAAAACAAGGTTTAATTGATGGATTAGGATCCATTATCAAATCCCTAACAGGAAATTTAGACCAGAATGACGCTGAAAAATATGATAAAGCTATTATGACATTATCTGAAAATCAATTGAAATTAAAAACCATTGTGAAAGATGAAATCACCCTTCTTCAAAAATCTATTGAAAGATTTCAAAATACTACAAGAACCATGGCACATAATGAGATTTTAATGAAAAATCTATTACTGAGATTGAAAAAAAAAATTAAAAAGAAAATTTCAAAACTGAATATTTTCTTTTATTTTAGAAAGAATCGAAATCGCAATTACTTTTTCGAAACTAAATACCTTTCATAATTCCATTGCCGAACCAAATGAAATTTTGCAAGAATTAAAAATAATTGTTAGTCAACTAACAAATAATAATAAAATACCATTCGAACCAAAAGTTGAAAATATTCTTCTTTTTGAAAAAATAATGGAAATCAAAAGTTATAGTAAAGGAAATAAAATAATTTTTATCATAGAAATACCAATTGTGGAAAATGAAAATTATAATTACTTCCACCTATATTCCTTACCAATACCTACCAATAAAATTATCTCACCTCAATCAAAATACCTTATCCTTAATGAAGAAAATTATATGTTTCTCGAAACGAAATGTCAAGAGATTACTTCTGAAGAATATATTTGCCATGAGACCAATCCCATGAAACTACGAGAACAAGGACTTCCCTGTGAAATTCAACTGTTGAAACTCGTCAGGAACATTACGAATTGTCAGCAGATCCCAGTCAAGATCGAATATTTTACTTCACGGAACAATTGTTTTAGAACTCTATTCAAAATGTGAAGTGATAATTGAAGACAAAATAATTGGATTATTTAACACCCAGAAATATTGTGGCTATCCAGAAATGTGGTACGAATAAAGACAATATTTTACTTCACGGAACAATTGTTTTAGAACTCTATTCAAAATGTGAAGTGATAATTGAAGACATTACCTTACGAAGTTATCATGACTTCAATGAAAGATTCAAATTTGTTGAACTTCCAATTTAAGAAATAGGAAAATACCCAATTCCCAAATTAAGTTCAAACCTTTGAAAATTGATTCTATTAATTTAGACGATATAAAAAATGTTCAAAGTGCTTTAGAAATACAAAATCAAAAAGTTGACTCTATTTCAGACTTTCCAGTACTTACTCATAGAATAAGTGTTTGGACTGTATTAATCTATATATTAATTATTGTATCTGTACTATATGCTTTGTATCATGTGTACTTTAAAAGATATTTTAAAAAATCATCAAAGGAACCATTGAACTCTCAAGAAACCTCGATGATCCAAAATCCTGTGCTCACCCCAGTATTTTCTCTCTAGGGATGGAGGAGTTATAGGAACAATAATGCTATTTAAGATGAATCATATCTGTTTATTTGTAGCGCAGAATGTATAAACTGCTGAATGTTACTTTTAAGATAAGCAGGTGTGCTTCTTTCCAATGTATTCGAATGATGAAAATAAATCAGTTTGTTTTCAGCTCTGTTTTCCAAACTTGTGTTTTTTTAAAAGTTAATTTCCAGTTCCGAATACTTAACTTGAGGCTTGATAGCGCAGAGGTTAACTCGTCTGCTTTCCAATCCAAAGGTTGCCGGTTCGAATCGCAGCACGACGTTTAGTTTTTTTATTTATAAGGTATTGAGGGTGGAGTACTTTATGACTGATGCATTTTAAACATAAGATAGGGTCAGTCACTGGAAATAACTCCAAAAATATATCCTAAAAACAGAATAATTTAATCTAGATATTCTTTATAATTAATATGATACATACAGACCAAATTACCCCATTTTTCAAATTTCAAAAGCCTTATTGTGTAAAGGAGACATACCAAATCACCCAATTTCCGAATTTCGAAAGCCCAATTGCGTGGAAGAGGCATTGTACTTATCTAAATTGTCCAATTTCCAAATAGATCTGATGCTTCCGCCATCTGGCCCAAAATTGCCAAAATAATAATTTAGTAGACCGGTAGAATTCCCAAAATAACTTCAAATTGCGTGGAAGAGGTCCAATATACGGGGTCCCAATATACGGGGCTATGAAAATTTCTTTGAATCACAGGAGAATGAGTAAATATAAGATTTACAGTGCTTGACGTTGAATTCTACAGAAACGCCATAGTATAACTACTGACCTGTTGTTGTGTACTCAATAGAATTGATTCATTTGAATTCAGGGTAATCGTATATTGACGTGGTTGAGATTGAGGGAATGATGGAAATAATATTATTTCGGGAATGAAAGTGCGCTATGTTCAAAATGGTGTGTCTGAGGAAAGAGTTCATAGAAAAATCGAATTAAACGGTTTTCTTCACATAAAGGATTCAATATAAAATTGAACCAGAAAATGGTAGATCTCAGGTGAAAAACAACTACTTTCCTGGCAAATACCACGCAGAACATTGAATGATATTCACCTGAAAATCCATGCATACTTCCATATAATATCAATGGACATTGAATGCAAATGTTTCTTTCTGATAAGCTCGATTATGTTTAATTTATGTCGTGTTCACCTAACAATCCGCATACCGGTTTCAGGCTTCTTGGCCCTCATCAGTACGGAGAGTTCATGTTAATTCATTATATTTGATTCAATGCACTAAATTCTAGCCATTACACAGCGGTCCCTATGACGAAAAAAACGGAACTATCTAAATTTTTTTGCTCAATCGCTGTTCGGTCTCATGAGATTTTTCACTCGACTTACTGGATTGCTTGCGGTTTGATAGTATGCTTGCTGGATGATGATGTTTATGATTGATTGTATGATGATGTTTATGCTTGATTGATTATGAATGTAAGACAACACTTACAACACGAATATTTAATCTCGTATATAAATTACAATGAATAAAGAATGACTTATAATGACAGGTTGATGACAGACATTGTTTTTTATTTTTTGTAATTCGCCCCTCGTTCTCTCTCCATCTTTCTGTCTATTGACCAAATCGAGTGAGCCAGATCAAATAATATTTACAGTAGGAAACATGAAAAAATATGATTTTGTCACAAATTGGTAGTTTTTAGGAGTTTTTTGTCGTGGAATTGCTCTGAAGGCGACGACGAGAATCATGGAAAAAATAAAAAATTATTGCCACAAAGGAGTGGTTTTTAAAAGGGGTGGTTGGACAAAAAAACAGATCCAAGCCTTTTTTTCGCGGAATTGCTTTTAAGGCTAACGAGAATCAGGGAAAAAATTTTTAAAAAATCTTGTCACACAGAGGTGTTTTTAAGAAAACATCAGATTCACGCCTTTTTTTCGGAATTGCTTCTAAGGCTGATGAGAATCATGGGAAACGCCATAGTATAACTACTCAGGTCATTCGCCAATTCAGGAAATTTAATTTCTCAGTTATGATGATTTTATGCAATGTTATTTATTTCCAAATGTGTTCTATTTTCGTTGTCATCAAATAAAATTAAATACCTTGCCCAAAGTATGGCAACCTTTGGATATTTTTCTAAAATGAAATTAATTATCCTTCAATACTTCTATTCATGAATAAGAGTGTAAATTTGTTCGTATGTTAATATTTTCTTTTAGATATGCATAAGGGATTTGTGCTCATGATCCTTCTACGAAAGAACGGGACTTCATTTCAAGATTGTGATCAAAACTACCTACTGCCGTTATATTTGTAGATTATTCTGTACACTTAAATTTAATTTTGATATGATCTTCACATTCCACAAGTGAAACCTCTCGCTCTCAGACTAATGACTATTGGGAATTAATAAAAATATTTTCGGGACAATGCATTACTCTCAAGACCGAATTATTTCCTATTCTTTGAAATTTCGATAAAACTAACAGATCTCGACCATTTTTTTATAGTTGAGTAGTTAACATAGGTTGAATTGAATTTCTGTTTTTTATTTTCTGTAATCATATTATTCCTTCTTTTGAATAATAAAACAACGTTTTCTAGGTGTTCTTGATCTTAAAAAAATATTGACTATATTCTCACTGAAATAAATACACAAATGTAATATCGATTTTTTTATTAATTTCCAGTTCAGATAGTGCATTTTCATGTTAATATTCTACCATTTCCCCAAGCTTTATGATTTTTTGGAATATTTCCACATTTCAATAAATATACTTAGTGTCCAGAATTTTACACTTTAGGACTGTAATGCTGGTTAAATTCTTTGAAATTTTCCGCATTTTTTATGTAGCTATATGAATATTAATGTTCACCACAAGAGAATACCCAAATGAACCTCAATGATTGGAAAAAATATATGCATTGTAGTTAGATTTTTTTCGAATTCGTCAGAATATATTCCGAAATTATACAAATTTTACTTTCTCTTCACTGAAATAATGTGTTTTTTTTTAATTTTAAAAATTAACCCAACCCCTTTTTGGAATAATGTCCACAGATTATTCCATTAACCTCGTAACAAGCAAAATTTTACATATTTTTTAACTTGTTCTGAATATTTCAACAAAATATTCATTCATTTGTTATTAAAGTTGATCGAATATTCTATTATAACTACAATTAATCGTCGGAGTTCCTTCTAAAATTTCCTCTGTTTTTTCCAAACATATCATCATAATGAAAAATATATGCAAATCTTCTCGCATTCCAATCCATATCATTCAATTACTGAGAATTTCCCACTGATTTTGTCTGACTTACTAATAATTGACCCACATACAAATATTTACCCATATCTTGATTTGCTAATTTGGCTTCAACTAAATAAAATGGAAAAAGTTTTAAACCTATTAAATTTGAATGAACACAAAACTTACTATAACAGTTTTTCTCTAAATAAGTTCGATAAAGAAACATCGTGAAATCAAAAGTTCATAGAAAAAAATAAATTTTTAAAGTAAAATTACTGATAAACATTATTATTTGGAATTTTCTTAACACTCTTATTTCAATACTGAAGAATGAAATGAACTGACCCCACACTCACGACGCCATTGTATCAGATGGGCTTTCCAGTGCCAGCTGATTTTTCATACTCATTAATTTCTTAGAAAAAATATAGTTTATAAAATTTACTAATGACTATTTGAACGCCGAGCGGTTGCGAAATCAAATTGAACTAAAAAAAACATCTTATTCAAGTTACTTAGGTTCGGAAATGCAGAGAAAAGATTTGCCAGAGAAACACAACTTACCGGTGTCTACCAACTTAGAAGTCCGGGCATCTCGAGACTGAAAGACATCGGATCTTGGAGCACTGACTCTACATTTCATTGTTCTCAATTACTAACAGATTGATTAACTCTGTAGGCAAGCTGAATAAGTCTCTGGACGTCCGCTTCAAATTCCTGCAGACTTTCACCAGATTTCTGCATTCGTATTTTCAGCTGTGCCCGATACAGCTCTTCTCGATCGATGTTGGTCGCCGTATCTCAATTCTAAAGCAGCAAATAGTTCTCCATACTTGGATGTTGTTCTTCTGGGATGGTCTGTATCATTGCCAATGCTGGTCCCCTCAAAGCTACTATAAGTGCAGTAGCCTTTTCTTCATCGTACCATCTATTGGCTGTTGCCGCAGCTTCAAACTTCTTCCGATGTGTGGGCTAGTGGCTCAGTGGTACTAGCGTTAGTCTTGTGCCCACTGTTTCCACTCGGTACGAGTTCGACTCCCGCAACCGGCGAAAAAAATTTCGAGGCCCCCAAGAGTGGTTTCGGATCCCACTATAAAAGGTAAGGCCCCCGTGAAACAACTAAAAGAAAGCTGTTGAAAACTGTTCAGTGTCCGTTTATAATAATAATACACTCTGACAATACAATACTTGTTTACAACTCAAAATGCACTGCACTAAAACTTCACCTTGGACTACTTTGTTTCTATGTACAACAATATTCACACAACTAACTGCTTCCGCGATTCGCACAACTTATATGTTCAAAACATAATTCTAGAATTTCCGAGCATGTCATTTCCGGAAATGTCTGACTTTTTCTCGATGTTTCGGTGACGTCATCGGAAAGTCCCGACGGCCCACATAGTCTGGTACATGCGAGAACAGGGGCGGACTTGCTAATTCTGTAACAATACTTTATGGCAGAAGCTGTCTACCAGACATGACTGAACGTTAATCGTTGGATATTTGACAGCAACTTTACTGGGGGGAGTTGTGATTTTTATAAGCCATAATCTTCGTCAGCTGGGAGATATCTTTGATCCAGCCTTTCCCGGAAGATTGCTTCAAAATTGTTGAATTTTCATCTTTTTCCGGGATTGCAGGTAACCTTAATGCAGTTCAGCTGAACTGGACATTCCCAGCTCAAAAAGTAGTTGGAATTGAGAACTTTATAATTTTTTGTTTCTACTAGAGAGATTTGTGAAATATATTTATACAGCTTGTTACTGGTTAGTTTTCAAAAATGATTGGTAGATAGTATTATATCACAATTCAGTTTGATTGGGTAACCTTTTTGTTCAATTAATCTTCAAATTACTATGATAGCCGAATCTATTTTCAGTGGCTAACTTCCAACTGCTGACTGTCTGTTGTGCTCAAACAAGTAATTATTCCTTCATAAATGAACATAAATATTCATAGTATTTTTTGTTCAGTGGTTTTCTTCCTAAAAATTATCTGTTTTTGTTCGAGGATTATTTAAGATCTAAATGCACATTTCTGTCGTCAAAAGCTTCAATTTTTTAACACGTTTTCATTAGCTTCACCTGTATGTTTGTATATAACGGAATCTTTGAAATTAATTTTTACTCAGTTCCAGACTTCGGAATTATTTGAAATTTTGCACCCGTATTGAGAACCGATGACAATACAATAATTTCATAGCTATGACTTGGTATTCTCACCAATTTGGTGAGTGCGCTGGTTTGGTCTCAGCATTTTCACCAAAAGTTTGTAAAAATCCAAGAAAGCTAATCGTCAATCTGTCAAAGATTTCAAAAAGTTTGTTTCTATTTACTATGAATTTTCCATTAATGCTTATGATTTAGAATGTATTCTACCATTTTTACAAGCTTTTATTTAACTTGCTTTGTTCGTATGTCATTCTTTCCGGTTCAACATTTTTAATCCTTTTTTAGAGCACTTGCCGATACTCGATTGAGCTGAAATTTGGCAGGTGTTCATAATTCGGGTGACAATGCATTATGACATTTTTGTTAGAGAAAAAAACAAAATGGCGGCTCTAAGATGGCGAACGAGTTTTGTGATTATAGTACGATTCGAATCAAAATTGGTATGTGAGGGTTTTCAGGGACGGAAATTGTGAATTTTTTCACAAAATTCAAAAATTCAAGATGGCGAATAAGTTTTGTGATTACGGTCCAATTCGATTCAAAATTGGTATGTGTGGGTTTTCGGGGTCGGAGATTATGAATATTTTGTCAAAATTTATAAATTCAAGATGGCGGCTTGAAAATGGCGGAGGAGTTTTGTGATTATGGTCCGACTGTATTCAAAATTTGTATGTGGGGGTTTTCGGAGTCGGAGTTTTTTGTCAAAATTTATGAAATTGAAGTGGCGGTATGGAATTTTTTTAAAAAACAAAATGGCTCTCCAAGATGGCGGACGAGATTTAGTTTTATGGTCCGATTCGATTCAAAATTGGTATGTGGGGGTTTTCAGGTAGAAGATTTTGAATTTTTCTTCAAAATTCATAAAATCAAAATGGCGGCTCTAAGATGACCGATGATCTCTGTGTTTATGGTGCGATTCTATTCAAAATTGGTATGTGGGGGTTTTCGGAGACGGAGATTATGAATTTTTTATTAGTTGAAAACTTTGCGCCACAAGCTTTTAAATCTATAACTCACTGAATAACCTCCTAAACAATTATTTTTTACTTTTCAGAGCATTTTAATAAAAGCTTGTCTTTAAAAAGGTTTTTTATTAATTATATTATTTTGTGCTTTTTAGTACTTAAGAAATAGAAATATATTCATTCATCTATTAAAGTAGCAATACAAATATGTTGTAACAAGTATCAATACACAGATGTAACTACTTTATTAGACTAGTCATACAGGTAGATCAAAGATGAGTAAAAGATCGGGATGAATAAAATCATTCACCTGACAATCATACATTTACATTTGTAGTATATCTAATTTATCATATTATATCTAATATATGCAACAGCACATTAAACACATTAAAAAAAACATTAACATTTTCATAAAAATGTGTTTGGTCTTTTTTTTTCTTCATCTGCCTGTTGAGATTGATGTAGATTGTCCAGAAAATGTTGTCCCGGCTTGCAAATTGAAACTACTGTATATGACATTTTTTGTCCAAAAACTGTTTTCATAGATTTGTTCTCTGAGATGAGGTTCTACTCCGACCATGAAGGATTGGTTGTCCCGTCTGGAGCTTCCGGTTGGTAGTTTTTTTACAATTATTTTTGTGGAGTTGGTGCGGCTTCTTATATATTTTTCTATTTTCTCTTCCTTAATTATGTCTGGAATTCTGGTTAGGACCAGCCAAATTTTCTTAGCGTTATCATCCCTTCCATGGAATTGATTATCTCCGTTTCCGCTTCCTTCCATGACTCTCCCCCTACGTCTGGTTACTTTTGTGAAATTATCCTCATCATCCATGTCGTGATTTGCTAGGTTGATGATTTCATCCCGTATTTGTTTGGTTTCGGCTAAAAAAGTATTTGTGGAAGTTTGTTTATTGATATTTTCTGAGTCCCTTTGTGTTTTGATCATTTGTGGTACTATTTCATTGTCACTTGTATCACCCTGTATTTGTGGACGACCTACTGAGATATGATCTTTTTCTGAGTCCCTTTGTGTTTTGATCATTTGTGGTACTATTTCATTGACACTTGGATAACCCTGTATTTGTGGACGACCTACTGAGACATGATCTTTTTCAGAGAGATTCCTTTTGGTTGTAAACATAGGTGTTTTTATTTCCTTCTTAGTTTTATCAGCTTCATTTTTTGTTTCCAACTCTTTTTTTAACTGTTTTGCTTTTTCTTCAAGGAGTGATTTGTTTTCTTGGAGCAATCTGATATTGTCTTCTAATAATTTATAATTGAGTTCTTTACCTTCCAGGAGCCTTTTGAGGCATTCATTTTCAATTATCAGTCTTTCCGTCTTTATTAACCGACGAAACCAAAAAGGAGGAGGTTCTCTATTCGACCCGTATATTTTTTTTATTTCTAAGCTGGAATCCATAGCCATACTGATATCATTAGATTCCTTCTGATCCCCCATATACGGGAGTATTTGTTGTGTTCTCTTCTTCCATCAGTTTATTTTCACAGCAAACTACACGTGATGCACAGCTTTTATGGTACACTTTGCCACATTTTAAACATTTTATTTTTCTCAATACATTTTTCTTACAGTAATTGCAGAGATCTTTACTCGCGTCTTCACTTTCGGCCATCTTATTAGGCCTTTTTTCCTGTAAGTTCTGAGCTATCTAGTCCTTCAATGAGGAGACCATCTAAAAATTAACTCATCCGCCATCTTCAATTTATAAATGTTTACTAAAAATCAATAATCTTCGACTAAATTCATAATCTCCGACCCAAAAAACCCCGACATACCAATTTTGAATCGAATCGGGTCATAATTACAAAACTCATCTTGAATTTGTGAATTTTGATAAAAATTCATAATCTTCGACCCGAAAACCCCCCATACCAATTTTGAATCGAATCGGACCATAAACATAAATCTCGTCCGCCATCTTAGAGCGCCATTTTGTTTTATTTCTAACAAAAATTCCCAATTTCATAAATTTTGACAAAAAATTCATGATCTCCGACTCTGAAAACCCCGACATACCAATTTTGAATCGAATCGGGCCATAATAACAAAACTCATCCACCATCTTGAATTTGTGAATTTTGATAAAAAATTCATTATCTCCGTCTCCGAAAACCCCCACATACCAATTTTGAATAGAATCGGACCATAAACACAGAGATCACCGGTCATCTTAGAGCTGCCATTTTGATTTTATGAATTTTGAAGAAAAATTCAAAATATTCTACCCTGAAAACCCCCACATACCAATTTTGAATCGAATCGGACCATAAAACTAAAGCTCGTCCGCCATCTTGGAGAGCCATTTTGTTTTTTCTCTAACAAAAATTCCATGAGCCGCCACTTCAATTTCATAAATTTTGACAAAAAACTCCGACTCCGAAAACCCCCCCATACAAATTTTGAATACAATCGGGCCATAATCACAAAACTCCTCCGCCATTTTCAAGCCGCCATCTTGAATTTATAAATTTTGACAAAACATTCATAATCTCCGACCCCGAAAACCCACACATACCAATTCTGAATCGAATTGGACCGTAATCACAAAACTTGTGCGCCATCTTGAATTTTTGAATTTTGTGAAAAAATTCACAATCTCTGTCCCCGTAAACTCTCACATACCAATTTTGATTCGAATCGTACTATAATCACAAAACTCGTTCGCCATCTTAGAGCCGCCATTTTGTTTTTTTCTCTAACAAAAATTTCATAATGCATTGTCACCCGAATTATGAACACGTGCCAAATTTCAGCTCAATCGAGTATCGGCAAGTGCTCCAAAAATGGATTAAAAATGTTGAACCGGAAAGAATGACATACGAACAAAGAAAGTTAAATAAAAGCTTGTAAAAATGGTAGAATACATTCTAAATCATAAGCATTAATGGAAAATTCATAGTAAATAGAAACAAACTTTTTGAAATCTTTGACAGATTGACGATTAGCTTTCTTGGATTTTTACAAACTTTTGGTGAAAATGGTGTTTAATGTGTTGTTGAATTTTAATATTAGATATATTATGATAAATTAGATATACTACAAATGTAAATGTATGATTGTCAGGTGAATGATTTTATTCATCCCGATCTTTTACTCATCTTCGATCTACCTGTATGACTAGTCTAATAAAGTAGTAACATCTGTGTATTGATACTTGTTACAACATATTTGTATTGCTACTTTAACAGATGAATAAATATATTTCTATTTCTTGAGTACTAAAAAGCACAAAATAATATAATTAATAAAAAACCTCTTTAAAGACAAGCTTTTATTAAAATGCTCTGAAAAGTAA
Source organism: Gonioctena quinquepunctata (assembly GCA_018342105.1). Lineage (NCBI taxonomy): Eukaryota > Metazoa > Arthropoda > Insecta > Coleoptera > Chrysomelidae > Gonioctena > Gonioctena quinquepunctata. Next base: position 123,878 of record JAFIRS010002958.1, read on the forward strand.
AAAATAATTGCTTTGGAGGTTATTCAGTGAGTTATAGATTCAAAAGCTTGTCGCTTTTTTATTAGTTGAAAACTTTGCGCCACAAGCTTTTAAATCTATAACTCACGGAATAACCTACATCACACATCCTAAGCAATTATTTTTTACTTTTTAGTGCATTTGAATAAAAGCATGTCTTTAAAAATGTTTTTTATTAATTATTTTTTTGCATTAATTACTGATAATATGTAAATTCCCTTTTCGGAAACCATTCTGTTTCACTTATTGATTTTTCTATCATGTTTATTTTCTATTGTATTGTATTTTATGTGCAAACTTCTTCCCTGTTAGTTCCCAAGTTTTGAACGAGCTTCTTTAGAAAATGGTTATTATATAGTGGTGTATATCAAATCTCATTAAAAAAATTTGGACATATGACAGCTAATTGTATTATTTTGATACTTATCCAAATTTCAAAATTCATCATCTGCTACAAATCCAATTATATCAATTATTTGTTTTAAAACAATTGAAAATTGTTTCTTCATTATTTATTTGCCAATTTAAACTTTCAGCTAAATAACTTATTGAACTAATTTCAAATCGAGACATCTTACAACTTTTTTTCAAGCAGAATAAAAGTTGTTCAGATGTAATTGGTGGTATAAAATTCATAGCCCAATGTTTCTTTTCCAACTATAATTTTTGTTGTTTTCAGGAATACCAAGAGAAATTGCTGAAAGTCTTCAATGTCCGAACTGAGCTCCACAATCATATTCGCAACTTGCCGGATCTGACACAGTTACCAAACGTAACTGATGGACTGGCACCGTTACCTTCGGCAGAACATTTATTTATGCAATAGACTATAGTATGTGTAGTGTTACTCAAAGCGTTGGAGGTGTGTTAATTCACCTCATTTATTTGGATCAAAAACACTAAATAGCAGAAAATGTGTCTCCTTCCATTCGCTCCACTAGTGCAAGTAACTTAATTCTAAGTGAATTTTGATGAATTTTTTTTAATACATAAAATTCAAATGAAAGGTAGCGCCAAAAAGTAGATTTTTATAAAACATTTTTTGGGATTTTGCATTGAAACTATAATATAAGGGGGCTTTAAAAAGGAGAAGAATCGAATACCCAATTTTTCCCACAATATGATTTGTTCACAAAAAGGATTCAATGTTTTCCATAAAAAGAGCTACCAATTAATTATGGATGTACAAGCTTGGAATTATTCAATAAAAAAAGTTCATGCACAAATAAGTACTAAGTATTTGAGAGACTCGATCACTTAGTGTGCAGTATGGCTGACGGAAATCTATATATAGATAAAATGACTAATTTCCACTTGCATATCCAGTCTTTTGTTAAATGCTGGTGTATTAGTCATTATACAGGGTTAATTAAAAGGTTGTTGTATAACCCTAATTTTAACTTATTTTGTGAAATAATTTCGTAGCCAAATTCTTTTAAAATACAAATTTTTGTTAAGAACCTTTTTTTTCCAACATTTTGTTCTGTGGTTCATGACTATGGGTGCACTAGTTCATTTTTGAGAGCTAATGAACTTGTCACCCAACAGTTCCCTTTAAGAAATGTTATTTTTTGACAAGGCGGCTTTGCTTGCGAAATAACGCCATAAGTTAATATTTGATAAAATTTGAGGTCTCATAATTTTTTTATTTTTAGTTCAGTTTTCATAATTTATTTAGCAAACTGTCGATAAAATGGCTGATTTCCACTTGCATATCCAGTCTTTTGTTATATGCTTTTGTATTAGTCATTATACAGGGTTAATTAAAAGGTTGTTGTATAACCTTAATTTTAAATCACTCTGTGAAATAATTTCGTAGCCATTTTCTTTCAAAATACTAATTTTTGTTAAGAACTCTTCTTTTTCAACATTTTGTTCTTTGGTTCATGTCTTTAGGTGCACTGGTTCATTTTTAAAAGCGAAATGAACTTGTCACCAACAGTTCACTTCAAGAAATGTTATTTCGAGGTGGCTTTGCTTGTTATTGCCCTTGCCCTAATGTCAGTTTGACAGTGATTTTTTTTTACCCAATGCCTATACTCCTACCATGGCTTTAAGTGCGGAACATTTCGCAAAAGCTGTTGCTCTTGTTGGAGATGGACGTAATTATGAATATGTTGCAAGAATGTTTATACAAACTGGTAGAAATAAGCGTAGGGCAGGTAGTGGCAGAAAACGGAAAACTACTGCTATTGATGACATATTTCTTCACGTTATAACTCTCTAGGATCATCATTTAACATCAGTGCAGTCAAGAAATCAACTCCGAGAAGTCCGAGGTACAAATGTTAGTGTGTGGACAGTTCACCGAAGATTCAAGGAGTTTGATTTGACAGCTTACTAACAATTACGTTGTTTTAATGGATTTATCAGCGATGGTTTTATCCCAATGCAGGATAATGCGCGGCCACATACAGCAATGTGTGTTACACAATACCTCGTGGAAGTTGGTATTAATAAAAGGAACTGGCCAGCATGTTCGCCTGATTTCAACCCCATGGAGCATGTATGGGCCATGCATGGCAGGCGAGTCAGAGATTGCGAAGTAGCTCGGCTACGGTAAATGAGCTTCGTTTAGTCCTCAAGATGTTATTCGTAACCTTATTGACAGTATAAACAACGTATGTAGGCAGTTATAAGAGTTAGATGTGGCAATACAAAATATTAAGCAACATTTTTTGTAAAAAGTACGTTTCCTGAGGATAGTTATGTTACAAGTTGAATTGGTTTGTTTTGAAGAATGATTTTGAAGATAATTAAATATTTTATTTTCTTTTTGGGTAAGTTGCAAAAACTGTTTATTAAAACTAAACAATATATTGTTTCCTTTTCATTGCTAGAGTCATAAACTAAGCTGACAAATTGACATTAGGGCAACACCAAGCAAAGCCACCTCATAAAAAAATAACATTTTTTAAAGTAAACTGTTGGGGACAAGTTCATGTCACTCTTAAAAATTAACCAGTGCACCTAAAGACATGAACCAAAAAAACAAAATGTAGGAAAGGAATGGTTTTTAACAAAAATTGGTATAGGTATTGAAAGAATTTGGCTACGAAATTATTCCACAGTGTTTTAAAATTAGGGTTCTCTCAAATTTTATCAAAAATCAACTTGTTGCATTTCTTTGCATGTGAGTGTATATACAAACCTGTTATTGTCAGAACTTATTATCACTTATTCTTGAAGGTAGATGACAGATTGATGCAACCTAATGTAATTCCAAGAAATGCATTACCTCATCGAAATCCACTGAAGGTTCTAAATCCATATCAGGAACAAAAAGAGCCATCTGTTATACATTTTTCAGCAAATATGTGATCAGTCTGATTGATCAGTGATTAGTTTCCCACATAAACAATACCAGAAGAAATAACTCGGACCCAAAAAATTACCGTGATAAAAACCAGCATGTCTTCTGACTAGATGAAGTGTATCACGCTACAAAAAGGCACTAGAACAAACCAAACAAACATTATTTATAAACATGTCACCCTTACAGGAAACCCATTATAGGATCAAACAAGAATGTTGCAATGCTGAAATCAGTTCCTAAAATGGAATATCTTCATATATACGATTACCTTCGGAGACCACACTAGCAAACTTATTAGTTCTTAAAGAACCATAAGTATGAAAAAACTTGCTCTATGATGGTTACATTTCCAATTGCTCATTCGGAAAGAATATATAATGCTGAAATATGACCCAATGGAATAATGGAAAAGTAGGTATAATAATAATAATTAATGTACTTCATTGGGTCACCCAAAGGCCATCAACCGAGGTCCTTCAGCCTCAGATATAAATATCAGAAGGAAGCGAATTTTCTATGAGAAGCCTAACAACTGGAAAACAAGTGCTTTGGAAATCTATTATATTATTACTGTTATTAAAAATAACATTGTACAATGCATATCAGAACATTCAGCTCAAATTGTCCAACTTATTCTGCAATTGAAAGAACAAAGATGGAGTTATATACAAAACAGCTGGTACCCGCAACTTTGTTCGCGTAGAATTTGTATTTTTTCCTATGTTTATTTTTTCATCTAGCTTATGCTTGGCTTTGCCTGATTCCCGTTTCTTGTTATCCCGTTTTCCATTATCCCGTTTTTTGTTATCCCGTCAACTCATATCCCATTATCCAGTTTCCCGTTTTATATATATATATATATATATATATATATATATATATATATATATATAAAATGGGAAGATATACATGAAATGGGAGCTCACCTCATATTGGTTGCACTTGGTTATGAACAAATGTGGTATTATTGTTATATCTCTGGTTCCCTTCATCGCAGTGAGATAAAATACATACCAGTTTTTAAGTTTCATCAAAATCGGTCCAGTAGTTTTTGCGTGATGCTCAAATAAACAAAAATATAATTACAATTTTATAATAGTGTATATACAGGGTGTCCGGTAAACCTTGTACAATATTGGCACTAGTGATAGACCAAGTCATGAATGTTCAGAATATCAGAATTTTACCTCGGTAAAAATCTCACCGCTTTCGAGATAATGGGCATTTTATAAATTTCTAGAAAATCGCTACCTCACCTCGGATTTTTGAGTGCTATATCTACAAATTAAGACTAAGATATTTATCTTTGCTGCTGAATATTAATGATATATAATGATATATAATGATTTCAGACGTACAACGCAGTTTTTCAGAAATTTGAATTTTACCAATTTTTATTAACAATAATGTCAAACTATTGTCTGAAAAAAAGATAACCAGGTGGAGGTGGACATTCATTACAAAATAATGCCCATTTTGTCCAAACTCTACCATGGTATAAACCGTACTATAATTATTTTTGGAGGGAGTGATATTTCCATTGATAGAGATTTTATTCTAGGCTTCCATCTACTTTTATACTTTTATAAGTGTTTTGTTTTGATTTGATCAAGATGAATTGTGGAAATGATTATTAATAATACCTAACTAATAAATTGCTTGATAGCATTAAAGAGTATGTTCACAAAATGAACTTTTTAAGTAATCAGCCTAATAAAATTAATATCGAAATGAAATTGTCGATTATCCGACATGGCACCGATCAGTTATCAGTTATTCAAGATGGCGGCCGACACGGTCACGATGTCGCCTGCTCCCAAAGATAATGAAAATTTTATATGTAAACATTGTCAAAAAAAAGTCGTGTCAAAAGTGAAGTGTTACAAATGTGCCGATGTTTTCCATCCAGCATGTCTAAGACAAGCAAGCGAACTAAAGCACACAGAATGTAAACATGAAGTCGATCAAGGTATGAATGACACAAATATTAATGAAAAAACCTACCTCAAAGAGGAAAATAAATTACTCCATCAAATGGTGGCAGACAAAAACAAAATAATTGCAGACAAAGAGCAATTGATCTACCTATTACAAGAGAAAATTACACATTTGGAAACAAAAACTCCTAGGATGTCGCATTCCAAAGAATATAAAACAGTCAGTGAAACACAAGCAAAAAGTTTGACCTCCAAAAAAACTGAACCCATCAAAAAGCCACAACAAACAACTGATACCTTATCAGATTCAGCTAGGAATGTAGCAAGCAGAGGGAACTCCAACCTACAGGGTGAACCAACCATAACTGTGAGCCAGGTAGCTACTGAAATAATGAAAATCCAGATTCAAGAGAAAACTGGTGAAATAATAGACCTTGGAAAGGAAGATCATACGGACTATTCTACACCTCAATCTGAAGAATGCCAGCGGGACTCAGCCGAAGGAAGCTACACTCTAATAAAAAGAAGAAAGAAAAACAAAACAAATAACATAGGAAACGGTGATGGAGACAAAAACTTTCAAGGCAATGAAAAAACAGACAAAAAGATTTGACTCTTTATCTCGAAAGTCCCTGACAAAACAACAGAAGACAACATAAAAAACTATATAATGAAGCAAACAAACTTCGAGAACACCTATGTGAGGAAGCTTACAACAAAAATAATTAAGACCAACAACCAATCATTCATGGTGGGAGTCGATCTAGCACTGAAAGAACGTGTGTATGAAAAAAACTTTGGCCAAAAAATATCCACTTTTCCCGTTTTGACTTCAGACAAGGCCGTCACTTCCTCGACCAGCAACGACCTGAACAACTAGACAGAACAGATACGACAAATTTTCAGAGGCGAGCCTCGTTCCAAAGCTTCAAAACCATCTGATGTCAATTAACAGATACAACTTTTTTATACCAGCATCACCCTCGAAAACAAAAGGGACAACATCTAAGATCACAAATGTGATGAAATGTGATGTTAGAAAAAAATCTAAAAGAGACGTAAATGAACAGCCGAGCACATCAATAAAGAGGGAGAACAAAATACAAAACAAAATAAGCATCTTCCATCAAAATGTAAGATCTAAGGAAACAGCCTTGATGTAATGCAAGAAGAAATTCTAAACCGTGATGAATGTGTTGCAGTATGTATCAGTGAACACTGGCAATCCCGGATTCAAATAGAAAACTACAACTTCCTCGATTTCAATCTGGTCTCTGCCTACTGTAGAGCAGAAGGTGAACACGGAGGAACAGCCATATACCTAAGAAATAGAACAGAATGGAGATCACGTAAGGATATTGAGAACTTAGCAATCAAAGAGGTGTTTGAGTGTTCATCAGTAGAAGGGAAATTCGGGAATCGTAAGGGTTTAATATTATGTGTATATCGTACCCCCACATCTTGTGTGAAAGAATTTTTAGATATATTTGAACAATTATTATTGTACATTCTTAACGAAAATTGTCTTCTATTCATTGCAGGCGACTTCAACATAGACATAAAACAAGACAGCAGAATTAGAACAGATTTCTTAACATTGCTAAACACTTTTAATATAACCCCATCAGTAAAGGAATATACACGCATATCTGGAGACTCAAAATCCTGTATAGACCACATATTAACAAACTGTGAGTCCTACGAAGCTCTAGTTTTAAGTACGCATATATCTGACCACAAGGGCCAAAAACTCTTGCTGGACATCAACATAAATAAGTCGCTAAAAGGTAATATACAACGCAGAATTTTTAAATCACAAAATAAAGAAAAATTTAAAAAAAAATTGGCCGAAGAGGAGTGGGAAAAAGTTTTTTTCACCCCAAATGAAGATATTAACCAACAGTGGGAAGTTTTTATGAATATACTTATACCAATATTTAACCACTGCTTTCCAGAAACAAAAATAAACACCATTAGAAAACACTCAAAGTCTTATGAAAACGCGGAGTTAAGGGAAAGTAAAGATCGACTAGATCTATTATTAGTACTCAGCCGGGCAGATGAACGCCATAGGGAAAACTACAATCGAGCAAAACGCAATTTTAATGAAATGTTGGTAGAATCACGGAAATTACAGTATGGAAAGCGCATTGACAAAAGCAATAATAAATCAAAATGTCTGTGGCAGATTGTGAAAGAAATCAAAGGAACAAACATAACCACAAATGAATTGAAAATATCAGGTGACCCATATATATTAAGCAACAATTTCAACTATTACTTTCTTAACGCAGCCTCCAACCTATTGAAAGATCTACCAAATATTGAATTTACAAATAATATACCATTAAGTAGGAACTCATTTTTCTTAATACCGATTACTATTGATGAAGTAATAAAATTGTGTTCGAAACTAAAGAATAAAACTAGCACTGGATATGATGAAATATCAAATAGTATAATAAAACTATGTCCCGGTGAATTGGCAATACCACTATGCCACATAATCAATAACTCCTTTTCATCCGGTTTATTCCCAGACAACTTGAAAATAGCAATAGTCAAGCCCCTGTTAAAAAAAGATGACCCAACACTCATGCAAAATCATAGACCAGTAAGTCTACTACCATCTCTCTCCAAAGTTTTTGAACTAGCAATGTGTTCAAGGCTTCTAAGCTATTTCTATACTAAAAAATTGTTGAGCCACGCGCAACATGGCTACTTGAAAGGGAAGTCAATCGAGACAGCCATATATGAATTCATAGAAAAAATTATTACTGCATACGAGAATAAAAATATATCAATGGGTATCTTTCTAGACCTGTCAAAAGCTTTTGACAGCTAGATCATGAAATTCTGTTGAAAAAGCTGGAGAGATATGGTATCAGAGGTACCGCTCATGAATGTATAAAGTCTTACCTGACACAACGTAAACAAAAAGTAGTTATAAATAGCCAGGGAATTAAACATTACTCAGAGGAAATTACGACAGTGGTAGGTATCCCTCAAGGTAGTGTCATGGGCCCTTTGTTATTCATATTTTACATAAATGATTTAGCCTTAGATATTGTGAATAATGAAAATATTAACTTAGTGAATTTTGCAGACGACACAAACATTTGAACGGTGGGTTGGTCATTAAATAATCTTTTAGACATCTCAAATGAAACACTGGAAAAAGCACAGAAATGGTTTACCCAGTAGCGGCGTTAGGGTAGGGCGCGGTTGGGCGACCGCCCAGGGCGCCGCAGGCGCATCTGTATACAGGGTGTTATGTAAGTACGTGGCCAAACTTGAAGGGGTGATTCTTCGAGTAATTCCAAGACGAAAAGTTCATATGAACATAGGTCCGGTAATGCTTCGTTTTCAAGATACAGGGTGTCAACATTATCTGAACTCTAAATCAGATGATATAGATGGTTATATGCTGAGTGATGAACTCGTAAGTCTGAAATCTTTTCTGCCTGATCAAAATGTGGCTACTCCTGTTTTTGTTTTAAATGTTATCAAAGATCGCAACTTACAAGAACTATATTTAAATGTATGGATAGCATTGCGAATATTATTGACTATACCCGTAACGGTTGCTAGTGGGTAGAGGAGTATTTCTAAGCTTAAGCTGATCTGATCGTCAATATCTCAATCTAGATTGACAAACTCGGCAACTTTGTCAATCGAAAATGAAAAAAGTTCAAAACATCGACTTTGATAACCCAATAAAAGAGTTCGCCGATAGAAAGGCTAGAAAAGTAATTTTTTTTTTAATATTTGGTTATTTCTTTTAATAAATGGTTATTTCATTATATCCTTTGCGTTTTTTCGTATTGGTTTGAATTGCAGTTAGGGGGCGCCGTAGAAAGTTAGGGGGCGCCATAGAAATCCCGCCCAGGGCGCTGATAGTGCTAAAACCGGCACTGGGTTTACCATGAACAAACTCATACTAAACGAAGACAAAACAAATTATATTTGCTTTAGGACTAAAATGAAAAACAATAACATACCTGAGATGCTTCAAGTACAAACGCAGATAATAACACTGGCGGAACACACAAAATTTCTTGGCGTACACATTGACCAAAACTTAGATTTCGAAAAACATATTAGTGAAACCAGCACCAAATTGTCATCTATCTGTTATGCATTTAGAGTAACATCGACATATTTGGATGAGGGTGCAAAGCGAACCATTTACTTTGCCAACTTCCACTCGGTGATGCGTTTTGGCATCATCTTCTGGGGAGGAAGTAGCCGAACAGAAAGTATTTTTAAAATACAAAAAAAAGCCATCAGGATTTTGCTATGTCTAAATTACAAAGAATCCTGTAGAGGTAAATTCAAAAAATTTAATATAATGACCATGGCAGGGACCTAAATTTGAGGCGCACAAGATAAAACATAGACTAAACACAAGAAACCATAACACCGACTATAATATCCCAATCCACAGACTGTCAATAACAGAAAAGTCTCCAGAGTATGCGTGTATTAGGTTTTTTAATAAATTACCAGAAACAGTCAAACAAGAAGTGAACATAAAAGTCTTTGATATTATCGAATTGAATCAAGATATCTGTGTTCAGTCTCATCTGTTTTCATTGGTTTCTCTGACAATTATTGGGGTTAAAAGAGGGTTTCTCAAATATTATGGTATCACTTACACTGCATTTGGATATATTTTTGGTGACGACACAAGAAGTATGTGATATAGTTGAATACTACACATTTTTCATGGTCTTGGGGATGTATTTTTTGTGTAGTTTCTGATTTGGTGATGATTATCACAGAGTTGTGATTTTTGCTTCTGACCTAGGTGAAGCGATCATATATATATATATATATATATATATATATATATATATATTTAATCTTTGGAGTTTGGAATATTCTTTCATCATACAGAAAACTTTATGAAGAAGTATTTGACGATTGGTCAAAGATAATTCTTATACACTTCCTCTGAATATCATTGCAATTGAAGTCATTTTCGGATATCAAATTTTTCAAACTTAATTGTGCTGAATTCTGATTTTTACTTTTTGTAAAACATTGTGTTGGCTGATCAAGATCAGAACAACCTTTCTTTTTTTTATATAGAGCAAAGATCAATTTTTGTCTATGTCAAAATTTAATCTTGATCCTTCAATATTAATGACAAATCTCAGCACAGCCTGATTTGTATGTTCGAATAATTTTAAGCAACAATCTCTTAATGAGATTATACTTCTTTGCCTCATTCATCTTTATGAGTTCTTAATCAAGACTGAAATAGAAAATCAAATAACTATCTGAATGAAAATGCAAATTTTCAATTTCAGATTTTTTCTTTCGAGTTAGGGCCTTTTCAGAATATCTATCAGATGTAGTTCAATGTCCAGCGTGGCTTTAGCCGGGGAAGTAGTTGTTTTCTGTTAGACATTCACAAAAAATAACTTCATTTTAATCGTGGATTTTTCAATTCACAGAAAAAACTTTCTATCAATATCCAATTGAGAATGTTTCCCTTTTCGAGATTATACTCATTTGTAACAACCGTGCATTGAAGAGTGTACTGAGAAATTCCAACGTTTGTTTGTAGGTTGTAGACGATGTGGTAACTTGATTACTATCATTTCGGACGTCCATCGTCTTAATGTATTTGAAAGGTTTTCACGACGTTTCGAATGCTTGTATCTGCAATCGTCTTCAGGTGAATACTGACAAGTTTAGGTGCTACTTACCAATTTATATGACTGTCGGCGCAATGATGCGTGCAATTCCGTCATGTGTAGCGGTGCGTGAAGTTTCGCGCCTCTGCAGCCCGCCAGAAACAGCAATCAGGGGTTTCCATACGTTCTTGATCTCAACGCTTGGTTGACTAAAGGCGTTATTGGCTTCGATGTAGGCGGCCTCTTTGAACTTTCGTTTGAACCAATGCTCCTCTCTATGTAGAACACTTGCGTCGTCCCATAGAACTCGATGGTGCTCAGTCCAGGCGTGGTCAGCGATTCCCGATTTTGATGTTTCTCCACGTTGAGTCCATTTCTTGTGCTCATCCAATCTTACCGATAACGGTCTCTCCAATGTAGGAATCTCCTCATTCACATGGAACTTCATAAATGCAATTCTTACTGATTTCATTTTTGTTGTCAGGTTTGGTCTTGGCCAGGAAACTCCGTAAAGTACTGCCGGATTGGAAGCAGCTCTTGATGTTGAACTTGTTTCCGATCCTTCTGATCTTCTCGGAGACACCTCTGATGTACGGAAGGCAGATCACTGTGCTTTGTTGTTGCTCTTCAGATGTCTTCGTTCACCGGAGTTGTTTCAATACTTCTTCTAGGAGTTTCTTGGGATATCCATTCCGGTGGAAGTCCTCTCTGATGTGGTTTAATTCGGCATCTAGTGACTCCGCGTCGTTGCATATGTGCGTCGCTCTCTCCACCAATGTTCTCACGATCCCTCTCTTCGTCGAACTCGGATGGTTGGAGCTGTAGCTGAGGTACTGCCCTGTATGTGTCTTCTTTCTGTAGACGGAGGTGCGAATTTCATTGCCTATTCTCTCAACGTTCACATCGAGGAAGGGTAAGGCACTGTTGGTTTCCATCTCCATCATGAACTTGATCGAATCCCTGATTCTGTTAATTCCTGAGAAGAAATCCTGGAGATGTTCGTCTCCGTGATTCCATACAATGAAGGTGGCATCCAGGTACCTCAACCACAGCTTTGGTTTGTATTCTGCCTCCCGTATAGCCAATTCCTCGAACCACTCCATGTATATGTTGGCGATGATTAGAGAAAGGGAAGATCCCATCGGGAGTCCGTCGACTTGAGAGAAGAATCGGTCCTTTTCCTGGAAATATGAGTTCTGTAGGCAGCACTGCAGTAATTCCAATATTGCGTGGGTAGGAAGGTCAGTCCTCTCGTGCAGCTGGTCATCCTCTTCGAGTTTCCTTTTGATGACACTGAGAGATTCCTCTATAGGGACATTGGTGTAAAGGCTCTCCAAGTCGAAGCTGATGAAACGATCTTCTGGTCCAAGTTCAACATCTGTGATGGTGTCAACGAAGTGCTTGGAATTCTTGACGTATGAACTGCTATTTCCTTGTAAGGGTTGTAGTATCGGTAGGAGGTATTTCGATAACTTGTAGGTTGGTGAGTTCCGTGAGCTGGTGATCGGTCTCAGTGGCATGTCTGGTTTGTGGATTTTCGGAAGCCCGTAGAGATGCGGTGGTTTGCTGTAGTGTGGCGTTAGATGTGATCGTTCGTTGTCTGGAATGAAGTGTTTGAATTTCCTCAGAGCGGGCTGCAGAGGCGCGAAACTTCACGCACCACCACACCGCGCGATATTACACGCACCGCTACACATGGCGGAATTGCACGCATCATTGCGCCGACAGTCATATAAATTGGTAAGTAGCACCTAAACTTGTCAGTATTCACCTGAAGACGATTGCAGATACAAGCATTCGAAACGTCGTGAAAACCTTTTAAATACATTAAGACGATGGACGTCCGAAACGATAGTAATCGAGAAATTCCAAGAAATGTATCCTTTAGTAAAAACGATTCTGACACCAACAATATTGTTTTTCATGTTGTATTGCTGAGAACAATCATTCGATGGATGTTGATGATAATTTGTTCAACCTGATCAGTCGTACCACGTCCTGATTGTGAGCCACACGACTACGCTAAGTCTAGCTACGAGCTACACAACTCCGCTCAGGTACATTGTCGTCGATAAAACCGACAGGTTTAGCAACACTAAACAATATTCTTTGGAATTGTATGGACACATAAAGGAACCTCAAAATACAGCAGAAACTTTTGTACATATTTGTTAATAGACTAGTATAAATTTCGTATTTGTTTTATTGTTGTAGTGATTTACAGAAGGAAACATTATTTGATTTGCAATTATTATTGGCTAGGAAGTTTGAATTTTTATCCTAATTAATCAAAAAATTCTGGCGTCCATTCAAATTCACAATTTCTCAAACCTTTGCTTGAAACATAAATAAATTTGAAACTAGCAAGGTGGTCCAAAGAACTCCACACCGCTCTTCACTGAATTAGAAAGAAAAAAAAAAAAAACAAATGTTTTTTTTTTCCCCTACACTCTAAGTGAGAAACTTGTATTGTGAAAAAAAAAAACAAAACAGCATAACATGAAAACCGACAATTTAAAGTCAGAAATAGGAAGAAGGAACGGAACAGTATAAACAATATAAAAATGGAGGGTTGATAGGAACAGAGTAAAACATACTACAATAGGCAGTAATTGTGTGAATCAAAATTCAACAGTGCAGTTAACATGGCTGTAAGTTGGTGAATAATAATAAATATACACATTTTTTATGTTTCTATAATTCTCAAGAAGTCCCTATAATTACTATAGATATAAAGTTTAATGGCTGAAGTGAATTTCTTGAGATTAGCATATTTTCGAATGGCGAGAGGTAATAGATTATATGCTTTAGGTTGAATATATGTTACAAAACGGTGACTAATGTTCTTGTTGTTAAGTGGTGTAACGAGTAGTTGGTTCACCGTGCCACGTGTATTGTAACCATGATTGAATGTTTGCTGACAATGACCACTCTTATAGGCAGATATTAAAATTGTGAAAAAATATAATGACCGAATATTAAGTATATCTGGAGAATACAGTGCATTTAGCCTGGGCATTCTATTACATAATTAACTTGTTACAAGTTATATACGTGAGATCTACAGATACTGAGGGAAATCATTATGTTAGGCTCGTCTGCTCCAAATCCAGAGTTGCACCTCTTGAGTCAGTGTCATTACCTCGATTGGAGCTTTGTGCAGCTCTTTTAGGTTCCAATCTAGCCAATGAAGTAATTCAATCTTTAGTAATACATTTTACCTCAATTAGATTTTGGACAGACTCAATGATTACTTTATCATGGATCAGCGGTGAATCTTATTTGTGGAAAACATTCATTGCTAATCGTACAGCTGAAATGAAAAGGTTAACAAATCCTAATCCTTGGAAATATGTTCCTTCGGAGCTTAATCCTGCTGATATAATATCTAGAGGTGTAGACCCAGACAAATTGGAAAATTCCAATTTATGGTGGGAGGGATCAGCATTTCTTAGTTCAAATAAAGAAATGTGGCTGGCTTTTAAAGATTCATTGAGAATGAAGGAAACTCCTGATATAAAAAGTCAGAAGCTAACCTTCATATCTAATATACACCCAGATATAATCGAGAAATTTTCTAGTCTAGTGCGGTTGCAACGGACAATAGGTTGAGTTTCCAGATGTTACAAAAATAAGTTAAAAAAAAGAGCAGAGGATAAAAGGTAATTTGTTAGCGAGCTGAAACAATCTCACTATTTTAATAAGTTTAGCACAGAAACAAGGTTTCTATGAGGACTGGCTTGCTGAAAAGAACGGGTAAAGTTTAAAAAAATAGTAATCGGTTATTTGAAACCATTTCTGGATGAGTTAGAGTTGATAAGAGTAGGAGGTAGATTGGTAAAGGCCAACATTAATTATGTAATTAGTTTTACCCAAAAATCATCATTTAACTAAACTAATCATTTTGAGCGAACATTATCGCAATTTACATGCTGGCTTACAAACTTGTTATCAATAATACGATTGAATCATTGGCCCCTCTCTGGACGACGAGTAATAAGAAAAATACTTAGTGAATGTATAATTTGTTTTCGAGTGAAACCAATGAAATACAGGCAAATGATGAGTAACCTACCAAGTGTTCGTATTAACCCCAGCCATCCTTTCAGTCATTGCGGTGTGAACTATGCAGGTCATTTAAATTTCAATTGAAGATCTAACGCAATTTGATCCAAGTAGTGAAAGTGTGTCAATTAGCACTCTAAGCGGCAAAAAATCCCCAAAAAATGGGAAAAATTATAAGAAAAGGGGAGTTAGTGACAACAAAAAGGAAAAGGCGGTAAAGTTGAAAAATGGACATGAAATAGGAGATGAAAGAGAAACCTACGGAACTGAGCAAACTGCCTTTGATTCGACTAATGTTATTCTCCATGAAGAAAATAATCAGACAACAATCGAAAATAGTTTTACTGAAATCTCACTGCCCACAAAGAAAATCTTGATAATAGGAGATCAATATGGAGTAAAATTTTCCTCTGCATTGGGAAAAAAAATCTCATCTTCAAATTATAAAGTGGAGGAAATTTTGTTACCAGAAACGGAACTATCAGACCTGACGAGAAATATCTTTCATGATACGTTACATTATGGCTCTGAAGATTTCGTCATTATTATGTTTAATACTAACAATGTGAGTAATAATAGGAACTAACTACTTGCGCTAAAACAAATATTACCCATTGGAAAATACACGAATTTATTATTGATGACAGAAAGAAATAAACCCATTGACCAGATCGTAATCAACAAAATTAAAAAAGAAATAAAGTATTTTAAAAATCGCAACAGATGTACACCCTCGCGGTATCTGGTAGATTGCAAACAAATAGGAAGCAAATTCAGGATACTTAATAAAGTAGTTTCTTTCCTCACCATCTCAAATAGCAACATTGTTATCAAGACTAAAACTTCCGAATGAAAACATCAGTGACAGGATAGAAAACTCCTCTGCAACATCTTCTCTAGGACAATTGGAAACAATAATGCAACGAAGTCTGCTAAACATTGAGGATGTACCTGATTTACAGGAAAATATAGATGTTCATTTTTTACCCAACACCCCAGTTCAAGTTCTAATGATGTGACACCTGACCACTATGATATTGACAATGGACTGGTCTCGATTGAATATTTGCCATGGAAATGTACAAGGTATCTCAAATAATAGGAACTCTATTGAAGTATTTTTAAAAACGAATGTGATAGATATTTTATGCATTAGTGAACACTGGGTGATGACAAGTGACATTTCTTCTTTACATATTAATGGATTCAAATTAGTATCATACTTTTCTAGAGCTAATCATATTAGAGGGGGCTCGCTGATTCTTGCCAGGAATTTGAATACAGTGAAGGAGGTGCCGAATACAGGTTGATTATCTGTTGAATGTGATGTTGAGATGTGTGCCTTGCGTTGTAACATTGCAACATTAAAGTTTGTTATTATTGCAGTTTACAGACCAACTAAAGGTAACCTTGACATTTTTTTCGAGAGATTATCTCTAGCACTAGACACTGCTATAGAGTTAACCAGGTGGGTCATACTTTGTGGTGACCTAAACATTAATTTTCATGACAAATCCTGTTATAATGTAAATAAATTAACTAATATATTCGAGGCATTCAACTTGAGTACTAATAAACCGACAGTATCTACAAGAATTTTTACAGACAAAAATGGACACATAAGTTTGACATGCATTGATTATATGGTGACAAATATTCCAATAATACTTTTCAACTGTAATTTAGTTAATCCGAATGTAGCCGATCATCTATCACATATACTAAGCATTAAAACTCCTAATTCCAAAAATGCCACCACCTATGATCCAAAAAAGGCTGTTATATCCAGAAAATATGACTGAATTCAGAAATCGTCTTTCTATATTAAATTGGGCAGAACTTTATCAACTAGACATCGACACAGCATTTACGCATTTTGTTGACAATGTAACATGGTGCTTTGATATATCTTGGCCAAAAAGACTGAAAAAAACTTTCAGGTCTGAACGGAGCTGGGTCACAACATGCATAACTGAAGAAAGTAATTATCTTAAGGCATTAGATAAACGGCCTCATCAAGAAAATGCAACGGAACATATCAAAAACATATATAATCAACGTTTGAAACAACACAAACGGAATGTCAAACTAGCTAAAATCGAATATAATAAAAAAAGAATTTTAGCAATAAATCTAAGGAAATATGGAAAATAATAAATAGAGAACTAGGATATGAAGTAATCACATGTGAGGAAGAACCTACTGTCATGCATCATGGTATATTATTGAGGGATTCAACCGATATTGCAAATGCTTTTGCGGATTTCTTCTCTAATGCTGCTCCTAATGCTCTGTTGAACCACTTTGGGTCAAACCTGTCCTTGCCATGTACAACATCAAGTAGTATAAATACTATACATGAGTATCAGACTGATCCTATAACTGAGATAGAAATTATTGAAACAATTAAAACCACAAAGAATAAAAATACATATGGCTTGAATGAACTATCACTTCACACCATTTCATATATACTAGATCTCATCATTACTCATCTGGTGTACTTAATGAACAATCACTTTTTCAAGGACGTTTTCCAGATATATTCAAAATAGCTTTAATAATTCCATTATATAAAAAAGGTAATAAGCAGGAAATCGAAAACTATAGGCAAATATCTTTACTAACATCGCTATCTAAAATCTTTGAAAGAATAGTTGCCAATTACATCATATCTAGAAATGAATAATTTACTATGCGACTGTCAACATGGATTCAGGAAAGAAAGATCTACGGAAACGGCCTCCAGCTTTCTACTCAATCATATTCTGAAAAAAATTGATTATGGGGATTATGTTGTATCCCTTCTATTTGACCTATCGAAAGCTTTTGATATGGTGGATCCTCTCAAATTAGTTTCTAAGCTTTATGCCCTAAACTTTCCTGAACATTTAATAAACTGGATACACTCATACATGACAGCACGAGATATGGTAGTGAGATATGGTGATGTTAATTCTAAAAAATATCCTGTGAAAATGGGTGTCCCTCAGGGCTCTGTCCTGGGACCTCTACTCTTCACTATTTTTATTAACGACCTACCTGAACATATAAAAGCTCACATAACTATGTATGCTAACGACACTACGATTACAATCGCTAGCAATGATATTAAAGTATTGAAAGCGGAAGTTTTTAAAGATGTTGATGAATTTGGATCCTGGTGCCAACGTAATTCATTAGTACTCAATGTAGATAAAACGATGACAGTGAACTTCTATCTTAGACGCCCAATTCCCAATCCGATAAAGAGTGATGTAGATATCAATTTATCTGAGAAAGTGAAGTTTTTGGGATCGCAAATAGATAGTCATCTAACCTGGGATGATCACATAGACAATGTCTGTAAAAAACTTAATAGCTCTCACTTTGCAGTCTCTTAAATGAAGTATTGTCTTGACTAGCTGGCTTGTTGACCATTTATTATGCCCTAGCATACTCACACATATCTCAAAACATTCTCTGTTGGGGTAGAGCTACAAATTTCCCAAGAGCTTTTGTAATTCAAAAGAAAATCGTAAGATTGATTTTTAAAGTTTGATATTTAGATAGCTGTAAACCAATTATGATTCAGAATCAAATCCTAAGCGCTCCCTGTATATATATTTTTAAGTGTCTTATGTACGCAAGAAAAAATCTGAAATACCTACCCACTCTCTCAACTGCACATGAACACAATACACGCAACAGCAATACTTTAATGGTACCTACACATCGAACACTAGCATATGGAGATCACCACATTATAATGCAATAAAATTATATAATGAACTCCCACTGAAAATCAAGCAAATTCCTGGTCAACTTAAATTCAAAGCCGAGGTAAAAAAACTTCTTGTAAATAAATGTTTTTATAGTATACATGACCTAGTGAATGCGATGTCTCTCCTGCGTCAATGTTACGAATGATTTCTGGTGAGTACTCTCTTTTGGAAAACATTCCTCTTTGCCTCATTCATCTTTATGAGTTCTTAATTGAGACTGGAATAGAAAATCAAATAACTATCTGAATGAAAATGCAAATTTTCAATTTCAGATTTTTTTCTTTTGAGTTAGGGCCTTTTCAGAATATCTATCAGATGTAGTTCCATGTCCGGCGTGGCTTTAGCCGGCGAAGTAGTTGTTTTCTGTTAGACATTCACAAAAAATAACTTCATTTTATTCGTGAATTTTTCAATTCACAGAAAAATCTTTCTATCAATATTCAATTGAGAATGTTTCCCTTTTCAACATGAATACCCCACAAGAGGTTATCTTGACGATGGAAGATAGTGACTAAAGTTTATCTTTCAGTCGCAGATGATTCCACATCTGATTTTATGAACATCCTGTTTATATTTTCAACAAATCAATCTATCATACCCCATGACAGGTTTTAATGTCAGAAAACACTAATTTCATAGTGTCTCTCCAAAAGAAATGATTCTAACTTTTTCCATCTTTGCAAAGTGAGATTGCTTCTTGAAAATGTGTTTCCCATTTCTTCCGGTCTACCTGATGATCGTGGAAGCGTGAAATAGATTTTCGTCTACAAAAATGTATTGAAGACCTAGTGAATGCGATGTCTCTCCTGCGTCAATGTTACGAATGATTTCTGATGAGTACTCTCTTTTGGAAAACATTCTTCTTTGCCTCATTCATCTTTATGAGTTCTTAATTAAGACTGGAATAGAAAATCAAATAACTATCCGAATAAAAATGCAAATTTTCAATTTCAGATTTTTTCTTTTGAGTAAGGGCCTTTTCAGAATGTTCAATGTCCAGCGTGGCTTTAGCCGGGGAAGTAGTTGTTTTCTGTTAGACATTCACAAAAAATAACTTCATTTTAATCGTGGATTTTTCAGTTCACAAAAAAATCTTTCTATCAATATTCAATTGAGAATGTTTCCCTTTTCAACATGAATACCCCACAAGAGGTTATCTTGACGATGGAAGATAGTGACTAAAGTTTATCTTTCAGTCGCAACTTTCAATTAGATGGCGTTTCATTCCGGCTCATTCCCCACATTTTGGTGGTTTATGGGAGGCAGCTGTTAAAGAAGCGAAACATCATTTAAGGAGGGTTATAGGAAATAATAATTTGTCTTACGATGAATTGAATACTGTAATAATACACGGAAGCTTGCCTCTATAGGCCTTTTCATTTAATGATTTTTTAAGGCGCATGCGCTCGTTTTGAGACCCAAAGTCTGATTGGCTATTGAGAAAGTGAATAGCCATTGGTTAGTTTTGAAATAACAATTTGGGATTGGCTTAGTTCAAAATTAGCGGTATTTTCACATTATGTCAACAGTCAACTTCATGACAAATGCACCTGCATACATTGGCGTTCGTAACTTTCTTTGTAGGTTAAGTACTTATTACCTATTTTATACCGCCAAAAACCTTTCATTCGTAGATAAAATAATATACACGAATATTTTCTAATGGTGAGTTTTCTTCTCCATGTAAATTCAAGTCAACTATCCATAGGAAAACTCGGAAATATTTTATTTCCTTAAAAAAACAAATTCGCCGTCAATGCCGTTGGGTCTGACAGGTAAACAAAGTTAGTCATTTGTCATCTAAATGAAAAAGCCTATTCTCGTCCTTTGACACCTCTTTCTGAGGATCCGAACGATTTGAACGTTTTAACGCCAGGACATTTTTTAATTGGCCATCCTACTTACCTCAAGAGGATGTGAAAGATTTGAATACGAATCGGATAAAAAAATTCCATCAACTCACTCAGATGATACAACAAAATGGTCCTGCAAATATTTATCCCTGCAACCAGGACTGATGGTCGTATTGAAGGAGGATAATCTTCCCCCCTTGAAATGGTCTTTGGGACATATAGTAGAAGTACATCCGGGTGAAGACAAAGTAGTTGGCGTCGTATCTGTGAAAACATCCAGACGAATTTTTTGAACGCGCTGCTACAAAAGTGTGTGTTCTTCCTATTGAGAAAAATGACTCTTGTTGAAAATGTTCCTTAATAATATATTTGCTATTCGTTTTGAAAGCTGGAATTTTCAAGGTGGGGCGCCATGTTCAATTTTCGGTAATATAGAAGACTCTGTATTATTAATTTTACATTTGATCGCCAGCAGTTGCTTGGTAATGTAGAATAACAAAAAAATGGGTAATAAAATTGAAAGCATCTTTCCAGAAATAATAAGTTTTCTTTCGTAAATTATAACCAGAAGTTTATTGGGAACACCTTGGGTATAGCCCAAAACATTTATGGTGAATGTAGAGGTAGTGCTACTGCTGCAGCTGCACTTTATGCAGAACGATATCCGAATGCATCACATCCAAGTTCTCGTGTTTTCATTAGAGTTCACAACTCTTATTAGGAAGGCAGAATTCCTGGAAATCTAGGTGGAGAAGGTAGGCCGCACCGCGATAATAATGAAGTACTGCAAGAAATTGAAGACCCAAGTATTTCTGTAAGAGAAATGGAACGACGGACGGGTATTCCCGAAATCTACGGCTCATTCCATTATAAAACGTTACCAATATCATCCATACCATGTGCGGCGCGTCCAACATTACTTAGGAGGGACTACTCTATAAGAATTCGATTCTGCCGAATGTTACGAAGAAACCGTGAGGATCCGAACTTTTTCAATAAAATTCTCTGGTCAGATGAATCTCCATGCAAACGAGATAGATATACGAATATGCATAACTTACGCAGCTATAGCCTAGAAAATCCAAATTTAATGAGAGTAGACAGATCACAACAACAGTTCAAGATAAAGATGAACTCGAAATTGAATCAAATAATTTAGGAAATTTGAACATATGAAAAAATACTCGAGTAATATTTAACTTCAAAATGCAAACATTTTGAGGAAAACAAAACTATTACATGAATTTCATAAATACTTTAAAAAATAAAAATAAAGCCATTTAGTTAATTCATGTCTGAACAAGAAAAATTCGCAGGACAATATTGAACCTAACACAAAGCGGAAAGAATTACAAATCATAAAGATATAACAGATATTTTTGGAAATGTATTTATATTCATTGTAGATGATCAAATCAAAATCCATTTCTATGCATGAGTTCTACGACATCCTATGCAACCTTTCACCACTTCTGAGATAGTAGAAGTAATGAAAGATTTAAAAAACAAAAAATCGACTGGAATAGTTGAAGTTCTTCTCGAAAAATACATATTTATTCATTTAATTAATTAACGGATATACCGATTTGAATACAGAGTAAAGTGAGTGTAAGAATAACAAGTCAGTGAGAATAACAATTGAGGTAACAATATTTTAACTTACGCTATTTACCTAAAACGGAGACAACACAAAGCATGCCATTCATAGAGAGAAATAGAATTCAGAGTACCTATATTGAGTATGAGATTGAAAAGTAAGTGAGAATAACAATTGAAGTAACACTATTTTAACTTATGTTATTTACATAAAAACAGAGAAAAAGAAGAGAATATATGCCAATCATAAATACAGTGAACATTAGAACTGCAAAGAAAGAGAAAAAAAAGAAAAGTATAATTGCAATGAATTAAATTAAATTTGATATACATACATACAATTTTTTTCAAAACTCAAGACATTTTATTTGACGTTTAAAGGAGTATAGAGAGGAATTAAAAATTTCCATATTAGATGTGTGGTTGTTGGCAATCCTAATTACTCTTGTAATGGATTCATTTTGGCCATAATCAGTGTTACGGAAAGGGATATTAAAAACTTCTGTAACTCGTGTTCTTCTATTATTTGCATTAATGTTGACCATTCTCAATAAATCAGCACAGCTGGTTGAACCCTTAATTAATTTGTGAAGGAAACAGAGAGATAGTTCTATTGTACGATGCTCCAAAGTATTTATATTTAAAATTGATAGTATCTCGTCATAATCATAGGAGCTCCTTATCATACCCGTTTTGTATGCAGCAAATCTAAGGAAATTGTGTTGGACTTTTTCAATTCTATCAGTATCGATATTTCTACAAGGATTCCATTTGAGACAGTTGTATTCAACATTTGATCTTACTAATGAGCAGTATAATAATTTAATGGAGTGTACAGAAAAGTGTATTGATGATCTCTTAACGAGACCCAATATTTTAGACGCCTTAGAGCATAGTGATGATACATGCGAGTGGAATGTCAATTTAGTGTCGAAAATCACCCCCAAATCCTTCATGCTTTCTACTCTGTTGAGTGATCAATTTCCTAGATTATATGGATGGATAATGGGATTGTTAATTCTGTGGAAAGTGATTTGATAACATTTGCTCAAGTTAAGTTTGAGTAGATTTATGTTACACCATCTCATAATATTATCAAGATCATTTTGCAATAATCTAAAATACTCATCATTGGTGATGATTCTGAAGATTTTGAGATCATCTGCAAACATAAGAAAGTGGGAATTATTTATAAGTTCTGCGATATCATTTACAAAAAGATTAAATAGTATTGGACCCAGGTGGGAACCTTGTGGTAGATCTCGTCCAGTATTGAAACGACCGTTTGGTAGGTAGAGAGGGGGAAAATACGATTGGACCCGATTTGCAGTGCTACGGCGAATCTTCACCAGTGTCTTGGCATGCAGTGTTTGAAAGGTTAGGTTTGTTTGATTAATAAATGGGTAGTGCAGTTATTTATTCAAATTTTCTTATACAAATATATCTATATCCCTCTGGCAGATTTGTCGAAAAATATTTTTTCCGTTCAGAAGTTATAGGAGTGTAAGTTCTCTACTTCTCTTGTATCGCCTATATCAAATAATTTGGTACGCCTATGGAATTTCTATTACTAGCCATAGTTCGGGCATCTTCGAGAAGAATTGGTTGTTAGGTAGGGGAAGGCCAAAGTGGTCGTTTCAATACTGGACGAGCTCTACTCCTGATGAGACTAAAATTGGTGAAGAAATTGATCCCACTCTAACACACTGAACCCGATTTGATAGGAAACTTTCAAGCCAACACAGAACAGGGCCATCAATACCAATAGCATTTTGCCAACAGAAGATTATGGTTTACTCTGTCAAATGCCTTAGTGAAGTCCGTGTAAATCAAGTCTACTTGTGAACGAGATTCAAATGCTGTTAATAAATAATTCGTATATAATAAATATTTAGCATTATTTTGAATAAATTAATTTAATTGGAAATGTTTTTGTCTCTTAAGATTCGTTGGCCTTCAAAACAGGAAACGTTCATCGCTAGATGGCGGAGCGAGTTCGCCTGATGGAATAAATCTCAACTCCGCCCTATTTATAGCTTTGCGACTCTCGTGCGGTCAACCTCACTATACAGGACCGAATAAAATAATTCGGTGGTTTTGTGATTCATCGTTCGATTCTATAAAAGATTGGTATTTAGGGGTTTTTTGGTCGGAGATCATGAATGGCAGCTCCAAGATGGCTATGGGTTTTATGATCTATGGTCGTATTCTATTCAAAGTTGCCATTTAGGTGTTTTTGAAAATACATTAATTTGAAATTGCCGAAAGATTTTGCGATTTTTAGTTTGATCCTCAAAAGAATTCCATCTAGTGCTTTTTGGGGTGAATTCGCCTCTTCTCTCAAAATTAATTCATAATGGCGGAATTATTTTTAAAATTAAACCAAACACTACAAGACTAGTGACACAACTAAGATGTCTAGAAACCCTGGTGTATGCACTCATATCTGAAAATGTGTGGGATCAAACGTGCGACAATATGGCCTGCTTGATTTCTTAGATGGCGACCTGATTCGAATGATTGTTGAGTAGATGTCAACACCAAAGAGCAACTCTCTTAAGAAATTTATTCGGACAATGTTCAGTCCGCTCCGAAATCGTCAAAGATGTGGAAGAACTAGATTCCGCAATTCAGCCATTGTCTTCAATCATTTGGGCAGACGGCGACCAGCGACAAACAGTTTAGTTTTCTTTACTTTATTACTACATCCACCTTTCGAATCGAAGCTTCGGCTTTTCGCTCCTCGGTGTCGCCGCCGTTACAACGAATCAGTATTTTCCCAAGATTTTAGGTTATATTTATTTTTGATTACGACGAAAATGGCATAAAAAGACACTGTCGGCCTAGAATTTGATTCTTGTTTGCTCTTGGCGTTTGGCTTATTCAATTGTGGCGTTAGAAAATCGAGAATACCGTTTTCATTTCGAGTTATTCATTTATTCAAAATGAAGTGCTTGGTTCCATCCTGTGAAACTGAAATGACATTTTATGTAAGTAAAATATAGTATATAATACCATTGTCTCTTTATATCAGTATAGAACTCTTGTCTATGCTTTAGACAATGATAGAACAATACAATTTAAATGATATTTGATTTCTGAAACACTTCAATTTTATTTTTTCAGGCTCACTCTTCCGAGGCACGATGAGAGGAAGAAATCAAAGATCAATTGAGTGACAAAAATTGTGTCTGCAGTGTGCACTTATTTAGGCAGGATGATATATATTGTGGTAAAGAATTAAATCACATTATTGAGACCTGAAGCTATCCCCAAACTAAGTTTACGAAAACCCTATTTACCGTAAATCCAAACAATTCAGAGGAGTTTCAGGTTAGTTGATTAAGAGAAAAATGAAAAGCGAGTAGAGAACACATATATATACACATTTTGAGTAAGTTATTTATTCATTTTTGAGAAAAATTATTCATCTTATGGAAATAAATTACTTATAGTTGGCTAGCACACCTAGTTATTTGTATTGATTACATTTTTTAAAACCCATGTATTCATTTCAGGAGTTCGGAGATTTTGTTATCCACATCATTAAGTATAAGGGAAACGCATTCAGTTATTTAGAAACATGTTAACCATAAACAGAGGAATAAAAACATTGGGTCATTGAAAATCAGAATGAAAGGAATATCAGTTTGGTTCAATTTCACTAAGATGAAGGAAACCTGCTTTCAGAAAAATCTTACCAAAACAAGGAAAATATTGTCACTAGGTACTTTTGTAATATGACCAATGGATGAAATTTCTTCTTCAGAAGAGGTAAGATATTAATTGAATTGTTATGTTGGAATTTCATTACAAAAAACAGTTAATCTCTTAACCTTTCGAATATAAACTTGTTTTTCCAAAAATATTCCCATTTAATGTTACACTCTGAAATTCAAAATATCTTGCACTACATTTGATGTTCTTTATTTTGTGACTATAGATATCAAATAGTCATTTATGCAACAAGTGCAAAAAGTAAGTGTTTATTGTACTTCGGCGTGAAGTTGTCCCATGAGGCCGTAAGGACGAGTTGGACAACACGTCGAGTCAATAAAGCTACTACATGAGTTGCATACAATATTTTTCTACGTTCATGCAAAATAAAAAAATGTTTTATTTAGGTGGCACTAAGTGTGGGAAAATCGTAATTCCGTAATTTTTTAAATTGGAAAACCTTGGAAAATTTAACTCATTTTTGATAAATTGTATTTTCTAGTAATTCCGTAATCCAATATGCAATAAATATGATTGAAAATAATATGAAATATGCAATTGTTTAAAATGTAATACAATATCACAGAAAATGGACTAAAAATAGCGTCGATTTGAACGTTTATGTTTGTCATGATCACAAAACGCTGTAGTAGAATGACAGATGAGTGCAATAAACATTTTATCAGAGGAACAAATAAAATCATGTATCATTGTATACTAGATGGATTGTGTTTCAAGTTGTTTCATTCCAATGTTGAAAAAGTCCCTTTTGATGCAACCTGTGCATTTTTTATTAGCATGTTCACAAATACCAGGAGAAAACATGGCAATATTTCAATCCTTTGTGTGAAATTTTTTATATCTATGAAATCCTAAGCTTATCTTCAGTCTGAATGTCAATAGTTAGTGACCATTCCATTCTCCACTCATATAGATTGCAGCATTTGTAAACTATTAATACAGGAATTTCAATACTTTTGAGAAATGATTTTCATTATCCATTCCTAAAATGTCTATTTCAACATATTTTCTCAAGAAAAAAAGGCACATTAGGAAAGAAATGACAGCCTATAAAAATTTGGAAAGTTGAATCTTATTGAGTGGACTTTTTTTACATTGAATACATTGAGAGTTGATATATCATTGAATGCATCTGCAGTTGTAAGTAATGGAAAGTTCATTCTACATTCCATACAATTGGACACTACTGTTGAAAAGCTATTTAGTGACAAACAAGATTTTGGTAAAGTGTGGTATAAAGTTGCAGGCTCTCTCTTTTTTGTGAGTTCTGCTATCATTTAGCTGTCCCTCAATGTTCATATATCAATCTGATGAAATCGAATTCAATAATAAATATGCTTGAAACATTTTGAAATACCATAACTTCATGATAGAAAAGTGGAATGAGATTTCAAATATAATGGATTTGACAATTTTTTTGATGTTTTTCAATTTTAGGAGAAAATACTGTGCACAGGGAAACTAAAGTTCAAAAGTCAACACTGCAAATTTAGTATTTCTGCTAGATCCTTCCTGTAGATAAGAAACCTGATCGAAACAGAAAGGGTCACACATCATTCAGCCTACAAGCACATTAGAATTATGAGGTAAAATTTATTTCTGTATACTTATGGTTGATAATTCATAATTGTGAGGTTCTGCCTGGAATTTACAAATTATTGGAGTTGTATTTTTTTAAATTGGATTCAAAAACTGCCTTTAGTATGCCTTATTTAATGCATCTATTTCTTGTGACAGATAACTTTGCATCACTGTGAAACAAAGTATCCACTTGAAGATAGCAATAGTGAAGGTTTCTAACGAGCAATGAAAAAGTCAATAAGAGATATCAAAAAGATTCATAACTACAGGTTGATATGATGTGAAATGAATATGACTCATATTTAGTTTAGTTGAAGTAAAGATGTTCCTTTTGAAATGCCAAAGCTATTTGTATTTGTCTTGTCTGTTTGTAAGGCCATTAGGTGCAATTCACACAGAACAGGTGCGTGGTGGTGGCGAGGACTGGCGTGGTGCAGACGTGGAGTAGACTTGGTGTGCTCAATAAACACAGAAGGGATACCGCGTTTGCCATTCGTCAGTTACCTACTTAATGAAACAAAGTGAAAATGCTCTCTTAAAGAAGGTGACCTGTTGGACCTTGTGAATGTATATAACATATAAAAAGAAAAGGAGATACTGGGTACATCGTTCATTGGTTAGATAAAGGAAAACTAGTGGTTTGTTCAGCGTTATCGGAGCTCAACATGCACCCTGAATGTTTTCAAAGTCATGCAGTTCACTTCTTTGTAGAACTCTATTTCAAATTCAATAGCAAAATATTCAATAATTAATTAGCACTATCGATTTGCATTGAGAAAGTTGGGACGAATGCCAATGTTAGGAACAATTTAACTCATTTTTTGATAAATTGTATTTTTTAGTAATTTCGTAATCAGTATGCAATAAATATTATTGAAAATAATATGAAATATCAATTGTTTAAAATGTAATACAATATCACAGAAAATGGACTAAAAATAGCGTCGATTTGAACGTTTATGTTTGTCATGATCACAAAAGCGGCTGTAGTAGAATGACAGATGAGTGCAATAAACATTTTATTGCACTAATGCAATAAAGAACCAGTTTTTTCACCATATATAGTTCAATAAAAGATTTTGGTTTTTTGTCATGAAACGTAGAAAAATAATAATTCCCATGAAAAAAATGTAGAAAAAATCGAATTCCAGTTTCATATATTTTATTTGGGATAACCATGTTCTCATTGGATTCTTTTTTCTAGCTAGTGTGAAAATTAATTATTCTTGAAATTTTCAGGAGGCAAATTCCGCATATGAAATAAAATTCAGCATATCCAGGGAAAATTCAGTATTTCTGTGTCCTGTCCATTTGGTGGATGAAGAAAAGCCAATACGTCCTTGACAACACAGGATCATTTGAGGTATATATTGTCATACACATTTATATTACCTGCTTTCGTGTCTGTTAGAATTTACAAATCTTGCAATCGATTTTTAAACTAACTTCCTGATGAGTTTTAAAACTTCAGACATAGCTCAGAACTAGTTGACAATGCAATATTAAATCGCTTTCATGTCTGTATGTCTGTTTGTTTGTCTGTAGAACGTTTACGGAACAAAAAGTGAGGTTAGGATTACACAATATCTAAATAGCACCAACAGAATGATCGATGAGTCAATGAGCACTGAATTTAACTGCCTTCCAAATAGTCACTCAATGTAACAACTAAATGAATTACAAATAAATTAATAAATAACCTACTAAACATCGTTAGAATACAGAAAATAGTATGACACATACATTTCCTGAAATTGAAAACAAGCAAATTAAAGGGTTCATTTTATGTATTTTACCATGTTTATATTAACTTCGCTTTAGTTGTCTGTTCCTTTCGGTACATATCTTGTAATAATAATAGCAATCCATTTTAAACTAACTTCCCGATGAGATACTTGATCTTCAAACATAGCTCAAAACTGGATGACAATGCAATATCAACTCAACACATGTCTGTCTGTTTGTCTGTAATAATAATAATAATAGTAAAAGAGCAATCGATTTTAAACCAAATGAAATAAACCTGAAATTTGCCATATGTCTCTGTCATCATCTCATTAAGATGTCTTTTTTAGTCCGTTTTATAACGTGGTATATTAAAAAAATATATCAAAATTTCTGGTTGATGTTCAATAATTATTGGAATTGTTTTTTTTTATATTTAGTGGTTGATCGATCTTCACCTTACTTGATACACATATTGCATATGCCAAATATCTTTGCATCACATCAAAATAATGATTCACCTAGATATAAAATCATTTACAGCTTCTACTATAAAAATCTCTCTAAATTTCAATTCAAATAAAAAGTATATATTTATCAAATTCTTTATGGAAAACCACTTAGATTGAAACGTATGTAATTTTTTTCCTAAAATAAGATTTTCTAAAGTTTTTACTCTGAATGAGTTTTTGGTGTTCTTCTCTGACAGGTGAAACCTTAAATTTCAATTGAAATGAAATTTGGGGTATTTCTTGTTGTCTGAATGAAAAAAAATATATCAGAATCAAATATATATATATATATATATATATATATTTTATAATTTCTTGACCACATGTTTATTTTCTGTTTTCTCGAAATAAGGGGCTTAGTCAGTATATGTATTTTTTATTTGATACGACATTTCAACAAACATTGTTTATGTCATCTTCAGGTAAACTCTTAAAAATAATGTAAAACATCTAAAGTTAAAAACAATACGTTACATAACATTAAACAAATATGATTAAAATTCAAAACTTACAATATAATTTAACAGTTATTCTTTCAATATTTCGTGTTCATGTTGAAAAGGGAAACATTCTCAATTGAATATTGAATAGGAAGATTCTTCTGTAAAGTGAAAATCCACGATAAAATTAAGTTATTTTTTGTGAATGTCTAACATAAAACAACTACTTCGGCTAAACCACTGGATATTGAACTCCATCTGATAGATATTCTGAAAGGACCCTAACTCAATGAGTTCTTAATTAAGACTGGAATAAAAAAATCAAATAACTATCTGAATAAAAAAGCAAATTTTCAATTTTAGATTTTTTCTATTGAGTTAGGGTCCTTTTAGAAATATATCAATGAAGTTCAATGTCCAGCGTAACTTTCAGAAATATTTTTCTGTTGGATATTCAAAAAAATAATTCATTTTATCGTGGATTCAATTCATAGAAAAATCTTTCTATTCAATTGAGAATGTTCCCTTTTCAACATGAATCACAGAGGTTATCTTAAGCGATGGAAGATAGTGACTAAAGTTTATCTTTCAGTAGATGATTCCACATCTGAATTCTGAACATCCTGTTCATAGTTTCAAACAAATCAATTGTGTTCATATTTCACAATTGGAATGAACATTGTTGAATATCTGAGTTGCTAGTATCGAGTTTGTTTTTTATCTGTTATCGTTTTTTAAATACATTGGAGTGTTTGACATATTTAGTTGTAGTATGTAGGCTCTATTGTTATAATTTATGCAAAGACTTTTTCGTGTCAAAATGTAAAGATCAGTTTATTTTCATTACTATTTTTTTTCTTTTGTCAAAATTTCAACATTGTCAAAAATCAGATTTACGTTGATTTTCCTTTTCATGTTTGGACAATGGTGTGATGTCTGATTTTAATCATTATTTTTTGATGTTATGTAGCTATTCTGTTTTAACTACATGTTTTACATTATTTTTTAAAATTTGGGTAGTAAGATCATTCTTGCAAACTTATTTTATTTTTCTTTACAGATCAAAGGAAATTGAACCTTGCAGATACAGTTTATTCAGAAGAGGAAAGAAGATAAAATGGCTGATGATTTGAAATTGCAATGGGAATTCAATTTAACAGAAAATATCGAAAACAAATGGAAAACTTGATATTATGTTATATAAAGATATAGATATTATGTTATATAAAGATATACCAATGGATGATTGATGAACCTGGCTAAACATTTTTGAGGGTGGGTTATGATTTTTTTCGATGCACAAATATAAACTACTCCTTCGATGGCCTGCAAATCAATCATCTCTTGGTATATCATTATATAGCCTTTCAGTAACCATATACCAAATATTGACTTGTAAAAAAAAAAGTTATGGTGGGTTTAGATTTTTTGAAATACAAGTATAAACTACCCTTGAGGACCTGCAAATCAATCATCTCTTGGTATATCATTAATATAGTGTAACGAACCTAGGCCGGACCTGTCGCCTCACATGTTGCCATCGACAGCGATGAGATCATCCCCGGAGATATTCGAGAACCATCCAGTCGCTTTTCCGCGGAGAGCAACGGTCGATATTGGAAACGATTGGAACATGCTGGATCGCCAACTGCCGGAATTCGAAAGATCGGGAATTCTGTGACGGAGATAAATAGACAGCCCTCAAGTCTCACAAACAATCTGAACGAGCCCATACGATCGAGCTATACAGTGAAGTAGTAATATAAATTAAGTTGTAGATTAAGTGTTAAATAAATTAGTAGAACCAAGTTAAGTTTATTTACGTTACAATTGCTGTCGGAAGTGAGATTTTGAAAATAAACAAGTGATCGTGGAGTGGATAGTCAGAAAAATAAATTGATAGACCTTTTTGTACGCCCAAAATAGACAGTGGCCGTTTTCCAGAAGTGGACAATTGTCGTTGGGAATATAAACTGATACACTGTTGCGTGGAAACAGAAAATAGACAGTGGCCCGGTTTTGCGAAGTGGACAATTGTCGTGGGAATATAAACTGATACACTCTTGGCGTGAAACAGACAATAGACTGGTGGCCCGTGGAAAGAATTGCGAAGTGAATTTTTAACAAACTGATAAACTTTTTAAGTGTGAAACAGACTGATACCTCGTCAAAGACAAAATGTGTTCAAGAAAAGTCGTCGGACTTGAAGGTAGCGGAATTGAAACAGGAATTGGAGGAAAGGGAACTGGAAACAACGGGTAAAAGCAAGTACTCAGGAAAGACTTGCAGAAGGACTTATACAAGAAGGTGAGGACCCGAAACATTTTTATTGAAGTTCGAGGTGATTTGAGTTTGGTAATGAATAAACTTCGAAGAAACTACTAAATCCGTGAAAGAAGAACTGCAACAAAATTCGAGGACTTTGAAAGAAAATGTTAGAAATCTGGAAGAGAAACTTCAGGAAAATTCTATAAATCTGAAAGAGAAGCTATATAGAAGACTGGAAGAAAATTCTGGAAATCTGGAAGAGAAGCTTCCAGAAAATGTCAAAGAAGCATGGAAGAGAAGTTCCTGGAAACACAGAAGGCCTAAAAAAGAATTGTGTGGTGTGGCTAATTTCCTAGAAGAAAGAATGGGAACCGTTGAGACAGAGATAGATAAAATTAGGGAGCAAATGAACACGGAGGTAGATAAAATCAAAGATGGGGTCGAGGCAGAAATGGACAAAATAAAGGAAACGATCAGTAAGCTGGAAAAACAAATTAATAGTGCGTCCTCCACAGAGATGGTTAACGAAAATGCAATGCTGGACTTGAGTTTGAACGTGGATAAAGTTCAAGAGGGTATAAAAGATGTCAAGGTCATTTCAGAAATAGGGAAGCTTTCCATGAAGCCGCCTCAGTTCAACGGAAAAACTCCATGGGCAAATTACCGCCGGCAGTTTGAAGCAGCGGCCAAAGTCTATATACAATGGTTGAACTATGTCAATTTGTCACCATCTATTGTGAAAAATTTGAAGTAGGACGCGGGAATCTCTACTAAAAAGTCTAAACAAAATCGAATCAGTACATACACCAGGGTTTCTAGGCATCTTAGATATGAATTTGCGTTCTTTCAATACAGTACATATTGATTCTTTTGTGATGGAAGAACCTAACAATTTGAAATTTATTGGTCGAACTAATCGAATACCTGGTAAATATTTGCAAATTTGTATGTAATTTCTTGGCATTTGTTTTGGTGAGGATCTCTAATCAAAATTTCACACTTTGCGTTGTTTAACTGGAGACAGACCACTGAGCTTTTCAAATTCTTTAATTTTGCACATATCATGAATCAAATCTTTTACATTTCCTGATAAGGTGCAGTCGTCTAGATACCATTCGTTGAAGGAAGATTTCAATTCTTTGGACAATTGCTCGGTAGCGATGCAGAATAAAGGTGGCCCAAGAGGAGCACCTTGTTGAACTCCTGTTTCTGATTTGATCATTTCTTTTCCGAAAAGTAAGATTGATGGATTGCGGTAACACTGCCATATACACCCAGGCCTGACAAGAGGGCGGGGAAGCCGGGACAAATTCCCGGGGCCCGGGCCACAAAGGGGGCCCGAAGCTCGAACCGCTAAGTTGTGCAAAGTATAACCATAAAGTATGTCTCACAACGTAAATTTATTCGATATACTTTGGACTTTTCAAAACGCAACTGATAACGAAATTGAAGAAAAAGTCGGCAATCTACACAGAATATATATTGAAGATCTTCTCAACCCCCAATTAATAGATGAAATCAGACATCTTAAAAATATTTATACTGCAAATTTTGAAGGTATGGAACTTACACCATTAAATTTGCTAAAAAATATATGCAAATTAAATATATACACTTTGTTTCCAAACATTGTAATTGCACTGAGACTGTTCTGCACGTTGCCTGTTACTGCTGGAAGGAGAAAGATCTTTCAGTCATTTATCTAGAATTAAAAATGTTTTGAGGTCTACAATGACTCAACGGCGGCTATCTGACCTAGCTATTTTATCAATAATATAATTAGCCAGAAAATTGTGATTTTTCCGAAATTATTGTTAACTTTGCACACCGAAAAGCCCGTAAAGCTCCATTATGCAGAGAAGTACTTTCATGTCTTGAACCTTTGAACCGTAAGGTTTATTATTTATTTTGTTCATTTATATGTATGATTGTTATTAGTTATAGGATAAGAGTTCTGTTTTCTATTCTTTGTTTTACTTGTTTTTATTTTTAATATAATACATGTTTATTTTGATTTTCAAGCATTTTCATTTAATGATCAGATCAAGCTTTTAAATTTTTTTTAAATCAGGAGTAATATGGGTGAGTAAAAGGTTTACCATGATTATTTTAAACGGTCAATATTTAAGCGGGCCCGAAACATATAGCTATCCCGGGGCCCACACTAGCTCTCGGCGGCCCTGTATACACCTATATCCTGTAGGTAATGCATTTCTCGCAAGTTGTAATAAAAAATCTCTATGAATAGCATTGAATGCATTTCGGAAATCTAACTTGATCATTATTAAGGAGTGTCTGGATTGTTCAATATATTTCGTTGCTGCGTGTATAACATACCTAAATAAAGACTATACGACCGACGGGATCAATATTGAAGGCAGCCATTTTGACCTATAACCAGTGCTGCCAATTGAAAGTGTACAATATGCTGACTAGCTTCTATCAAAATGCGGAGTTTTACTCCGAGAATTTTGAGAATGCTTACAAAATCCTTACAAACTTATTTCATACGTAATCTATGGTATATATGGATTATTTCGGGGATCGACTTGTTCTAATAGATACTGATTCTGAATCGAAACCAGAACAAACTAGACTAGAAGAGTAGAAGAACAACTGAAAATGCAAATGTCTACTCTGTGCTAGGCTAGGTCAGAAGTTGGGTTGGTAGCATTGAAACCCGTTGATATAATTGATCATGAAGTTGAATTTATGTTATAAGAGATATTATTGTCTATCTAAATTCTTGAAACAACCACAATTGGCGTTAGTGTTTGGGGGAAGTTATTCAAGTGAAGGTCAAATCGAGTTTGAATAGGGGAGTGCCGCACAAGTTGCCAACTTAAAAGAAACTTCAAAAGTTCTGCCTCTCCAATGGCAATTTTTGACTTTGGTTGTATAGAAAATCGCCAATTTGATTTAATTTTCTGTCTAAATATGTGAATAGTTGGTGGCACAAACAATATTCTGAGAAATAATATTGACAGATGATAGTCAATAATGCACGAATCAGATTAGGAAATATAGAGACAAAATTCCCTATCAATATAACTAAAACATATAAATACTTTGGAACTAAAAATATATGATGCAGCATATTCAGTTTGTGATTCTCTACACAACCCTGATGGAATTATTACAATTGGAGGGGCAGAAGTTTTTGAAGTTGGCAACTTGTGCGGCACTCCCCTAGTGAGGAGCAACTTCAAATTAGAAAATTTTGACAAAGTTTTGGGATTTGAAAAATCATTTTCACAAAATGTAATCTTTGAGGTCCGAACTGTCGCAAAGAAAACATAAAATAAATGCATGCGTGTTCCCTATTTTGAATTTCGATAAACAAACATAACACAGAACCCAAACTGGCAAACTACTATAGACAATGACGTGAAGAGTTAACGACTAACGAGTTTTGTGCCATGATATGACTGGCCATTGGCCATATACCACACGAAACAAACACAAGTAGTCAGAAATATGAACGATTTCTTTTTCCACTCCTTAGTGCAAATTGCTTACAAAATCCATACAGTTCGTCATTACTCCACGATTACTCCGAAGCTTTCAAATTGCTTACAAATGGAGTAATTACTCTCAAATCGGCAGCGCTGCCTATAACTGTCATTTCATAGCAGCCTCTATCCATAGAATTGTAATTATAATATACTCACTAGAATGCGTTTCAAGCTGCGAGAAGTGTCCCATGCATGGTGGCCGCCATTGTTGTTTATGTCCTCCTCGCAGTAGCGGAACAATTCCAGTGGCATTGCTTGTGATGGAAATAGGGTATATCATAATAAAATGTTTTTTTTTTAATAAATGATGCATCAAAGGTACAGAGAATTGTGAATATAAAACCTATGTAAAAAATGTTTACTCTTCCACCCATATATTATATGAAGATATATGAGACATGTTTTACATATCCTTATATTGAATAATAGGTATTTCTATCAAGATTTTTTATTGCACTATTACATCAATATTTGAAAAATGAGTAAGTTATAAGGTCACATTTGATGTGGGTGCCAGATCATAGGGGGTTCAGAGATAACAAAGAAACAGATTGCCTCGCCAAAGAATAACAAACACACAATTTCCTGACTCAGAAACCTTCTGTGGAATCTCTCAAGTCCATAAGAGAGAAGAGTTTCGAGGCTGGGAAACATGAAATGAAATCTCACTGGAATAAAGTGCCAGGATAAAGACAATAAGCGAAAAGGCTAGTGAGCCTATCGCCAAAGAAAGTTGAACAGCTTCTCGAGTTGGACAAGAAATACTTGAAATTGGTAACGGGACTCTCACTGGACACTGCCCTCTGAGATATATTTTTAACATTGTATTTATCCATTTTTCAACCGACGAAACCAAAAAGGAGGAGGTTCTCTAGTCGACGCGTATTTTTTTTATGTATGACCACGGATAACTTTTCACAGAGGAATCCGATTCCGATGATTCTTTTTTCATCGGATAGGGCATACTCCGAAGTTGGTCCCATTCGAATTTAAAAAATAAATCCACTCCTAAGGGCAGCAAAATTGAAAATATTTATCTTTCACCCTCTGAATTTTGATCCGTTAACCGATTCTATCAGGCATAACTTTGTACTGGGTTTTCCGATTTGAATGATTTTTTTTAATAATTAGGGTATACCTCATAGTTGATCATACTTGGGTTCGGAATGAATTAATCCATCCCTATGGGTAGAAAAATAGGGATGATTGATTTTTCACTTGTGAACATTGCTCACATATGTAGTTACATTGACAGATCGCTATTGTCATTATTTTTGTTCTCCTACATCCGTCACAATAATAACATTCTATGGAAGGATGGAATTATTACAAAGTGATGAAATGAACTTACCAGAACTATCAAAAATAATTTAATTAATCAAAAGTTAAGTAGGTAGTAATTAGTATATTTCAGCCACAAAAAATTGAAAAATAAAAACTTTTTAACAAAAAATTAAACCGACGAAAAACGGAACTGAAAATCAAAAAATAAAATAAACTTCCTTAGTCTTGATAACTAAGCTCCTAAACTAATGTAAGTAACTAATTTCGAGTCGGCGCCAAACGAATAATCAACGAAGATCATTGAATTACTTCAAAAAAATTATCAGAATGTCACCGTGCATCTCGATGCCATCATTTTACGCTTTACCTAGCTTGTTTGTTTGGCGCCGACTCAAAATTAGTTACTTACATTAGTTTAGGAGCTTAGTTATTAGGACTAAGGAGGTTTATTTTATTTTTTGCTTTTCAGTTCCGTTTTTCGTCGGTTTAATTTTTTTGTTAAATTTTTTTTATATTAGTGATCTTTGCCTCTCGACTATACTGTATATTTTCATTGTTTGAGAATATTTTGTGCCATTTGTTCAATTCTGTATTGTTGACGTTTCAAAATGTATCATATCAAAACTGTTTTTTGAAAATGCCTTTATCTGAAAAGGAAAGGATTGAAATTTTAATTATGATTGGTGGTGGCGATATGATGCGGACTCGACAAGAGGTATGCAGATTATTCCATGAAATGCACCCAGATAGTGAACCTATTTCACAATCTTCTCTAAGCAGAATAGAGTGAAAATTCAGAGAATTAGGACACGTGAGGGATGCACCAAACCAAGGTAGACCTACAGTTAATGAAAATAATCAACAAGACGAGACGTAATTTTGTCGGCATCTGGATTTCTTACAAAATACATTAATTCCTGATTTGACCCAGCTTTTTCCTGATATTCAAATAGCCAATAATTTAGACCGCAGAAGGCGCACCGCAACATTTTGATGCAACTTTGGTAGTGTATCCAGTAGCTGCATAACTACGTAATTTCCTATGATAATTCTTAATACGTTTATTCTTCATTTCGTTTTTTGTAAAAATACAATATCGTATAACTTTCTAATAAATTATTGAAAACACCTTTTGTATTGTTGCCCACCCTCTACCAATTCGACGCAGCTTGTGATATATTTTTGGAATCAGCTCAGCAAGTTAACTCAAATTAAAAAAATGAGGGTGGTCATTTAATAAAACCGCTGATGACGTCATCACTCGATGGTAGATCACCCTGTATATTGGATTATTATTTAAAAAAACAGTAAATTGAAATAAAAAATCGACCTGTTTCGGGAATATTAATGATATTGTTTATTTAGCTAATAATGAATGCATGCGTTACTTTATGGACACACTGAAAAGGCGATATGTATAAATAAGCATGGCCACATATCATTACCTACTACAACAAACTAATGTAACACTTCATTATATACAACAATTTTTAATTTATCCACTATGATCACTATAACAAAAAAGACAACAAAGTACAAAGACACATCCAAACCGAACACAAAGAAATTAAAGAAAATTGGAATGATTTGGCAACGCTTATAAGTGCCAACCGACAACGCCGTTATGTTTACAAATAGATGATATAAATACTACCGTCATACGTTCAGTTGATTATCTTCGTCGCACGCATGTAATATGCTCATGAAGTCATACTTTTCTTCATTGTTTGGTGTCCTCTTTGCCTATCGCATAAGGGTGCCACGAAATTCGGATGCGCAGTAGACTAAGCGCGTTCTAGTCAGTATATTATAATTACAATTCTATGCCTCTATCCGGTGATTTGAAAGGTATGCAACATATAATGCACATAATATCAGTATGTGTTGTATACTTTTGTTAAACGTTTTGTGTTTATATTCAGAATAATACAATTTTATTTTAAAGTAGAAATCTGAAAAATATATCAAATACGTATTATGTTCGGATCGAAAAAAGAAGGACTTCAAATTAGTGGTAATGATACAGCAATCTTTGACAAATACAAGAAAATCTTCGGTTGTAAGAATACTTTTAAATTTTAGAATTCATTGAATGATGACTTTTCAACACGAGATTACGATTGTCTTTTACCCAATTTGGAAGGAAATCGACCGATGAGGGCGTCACCGTTTTCTACAAATGGCGGCATTGAGTAGGCTTCAGTAATATTTGAATTTTGTGTTTACATTTTTATTTGTGCGTTTAATAACATTTAGAACTTTTTAGGGAAGTGGTGGATAATATATTGTGACTGAGAAACTTTTAATAGAGATCTATTTGTGCGATTAAAGAAGATTTGTTGAAATTTTCAATTTTCCTAACCTGTTCATTTTGGGTTTAAAATTTGTTCTGAAGTTTTGGTGGATTGACTTTGATATTCATTTTCTTTCGAGTTTTGCATGTATATAACTGATCAATTACAATCTTATTTATTGATATTATATATTTTTTAGATACATTAACATGGATTTCTACCTAGGAATAGACAAGTTGTTCATGTATTTGGAGACTACTCCAAACTCATCAATGAAGGACAGATAGTTTTGAACGCTAGCCACATTGTCATGTGTGGCATTACAGAAAAAAGTCCTCAAAGTCTCGAACTATTTGCCCTCTGTTTGGAAAGCAGCGGACTTAATAATTCAATGCTTATAAAGGAGGTGATTGGCATTCAAAAGCAGTAAAATATTTTTGGCCCAAAAGATTCACAAACAAGTAAGTCCATTTGTTATATTCAGCAATTCCAATCTAACTCTAAATAACACCTACAATTTTCTTGGTCATTTTGAGCCCTTATCATAGAACAAGTTTGTGTGTTATATTTGAAAAAATCTTGTTTGGAAACCCCAATTCATTTCAATTCAATTTTTTTATGAATAGGTCCACCAGGCATGGGATCAATACTGAATAAGAGGAATACTTACGTCAAAGAAATTGTTGTGAAAATTTGTAAAGAGCAGCCATGGCTGGCTTATTCCTCAGAGAAATTGTTGTTAAAAATGGACTTCCTGTGAAACTACTGGAAATCAAGTGCCCTTTCATAGTTAGTAGTCGATAATTGTGTAAGTAGTGTCTTAATACACTGATTTTTCTAGGTAAAAAGAAACATGCCATTGAATTCGTTCATGAATGCAGTTACTTGATTATCGATAATGATCGGCTATCGTTGAGGATACAGCATCCGTATTAATTGCCAGGTTCAACTGGGAATGGCTATCCAAAGACTATTTGAATATAGTTATCAAGCATGATAATACGTTTAGCAATATAATGTAGCAGACAGTTTATTTGAACAAAATGTTGCATGTAATTTGTTTATATGAAAAATAAAACTTGATTTTCCAATTTAATTTTTTATCGAAAGTAATGTTACTGTATTTATTTATATACATATAAGCATCTGCAGGCACAATCTAGCGTTTCTTCCACTCTAAGCACCTCACTTTGCATTTCACATGAAACTTTTTGTCACTCACAAACTAACACATCTACAACCTTTCTTCAAACAATCACACATAGATCCTACCAGTCTTCTAAATATGAAAATCTTTCTCAACATCAAACCCATCAATCTTACTTATCTTATTTATTCAACTTATACAAATTCTGATCCGTCTGTACCATTACCATTTGTTGTTTTTATTGTTCTTCTACTTTGCTCTAATATGTAATTCTTTAACGACTTTGTCGATAACATTCATTTCTTCTGGCAATAAAATAATCTAATCCAGTCACGTAAGCGGTTTCACCTCGGAATTAAAGATAATAAGCTATAAACCTCCGCACTCTTCGCCCTCTATCTCAAAAACGGTTGAATGTATAAAAAATTAATTGCAACAAAATTTTTAGAGAATTTCATGCCCTACAACTTCTATAATAAATGCAAATATCATTTAAGGCATAGGAAGCGATATATTTAAACGAAAAATCAATTTTTTCGACCTTGAATATCTCAAGACGATAACACGACATCTTCTAGAGGTTTGAGCCAACTTTTAAAATGCCAAAACAAAGATTTATACGAATTCATTGCTTATAATCTTTTGTTCCGAGATTTTCTCCCCTTTTGAAAACTATTTTGTTCCATTAATCTTGATCGATTGAAACTCAAAAATACTTTAAATAGCTAGAATTTGCAGTATTATGTCAAAGTTTTGTGAGATTTGTTGTCACATTCTCTTCATGAATGCCAAGTACCTACAGGGATGATACGAAATGCCATAGTTTTTCCCTCAACACAATATCTTCAGTAATCAATTTTTTTTCTATAGCTTTGTAACCATAGGGAAATTTTTAAAGCCATCCCTGATGGGTACAAAGGTCCTATAGCAGGGCCCTAGGGTAATTTTTGGCTTTAGAAAATGTAAACTTGTATTTGTAAAAAATGGATGAGTAAACATCTTTACCTTTGAATTAGTATCTCTTAACAAAGAGTTGGTGTGAAATAAATAATCAACAATTTTGCAAAAAATTTACGAAATATGTGTGAGTATACTCCAAGTCTATTCATTCTAAACTATTAATTATATTTTCAGTTGTTCAAACTTA
Source organism: Gonioctena quinquepunctata (assembly GCA_018342105.1). Lineage (NCBI taxonomy): Eukaryota > Metazoa > Arthropoda > Insecta > Coleoptera > Chrysomelidae > Gonioctena > Gonioctena quinquepunctata. Next base: position 165,723 of record JAFIRS010002958.1, read on the forward strand.
ATAAATATTTGACTCAGCACATAAAAGAAACACTAACAGGTACATAATATGAATTTATTTATTTTATAATAAAAACAGACAAAGCCTAAGTTCACAGTATAATGCCTATATGATTATATCTAAATAATCACCGAACATCCAGAATAACATTGTACATATTGTAAAAAAGTTAAAAAAAAAGTATTGTTACAGTAATATTTGGAACATTTATTGATACATGCAATAATCCATTCAATACATTCATGATGAATAGTAATATCAAGAATATCTACATCTTAAATTTCGTTAAAACAAGTATTAATTCAGTAATATTTGGAATATCTATTAGTACATGAAATAATCCATTCAATACATTAATGATAAATTTCAACATCAAGAATATCTACATCATAAATCTAGTTAGAAAGGTTAAATAAAAATATTGATACAATAGGTAATATTTGGTAAATGCCATAATCCATTCAATACATTCAATATCTACAACATAAATCTTGTTCAAAATATAAAAATATCAATACAGTAATATTTAGAACATATATTGGTACATGCAAAAATCCATTCAATTCGGCGAATACCCCAATGGATGAAGGTAAGTTCAACAGAAGCTTATATCCCCACTTCATTTTTAAGAATTGATTGGTTGTTTTATCCATTCTGTGTAAACTGTACAGATGCTAGATGAACATGAAAAAAAAGAGAAAGATTATGAAAGTAGTCCATGACAGGTGGAGTTCTAATTATTTAGTAGAAAAAATTAAGTCTGCTCCACAGTAAGAAGCAATTATTTCTAGGAAAGAAAATAGCAATGCATTTCGGCAAAGTATTTTGCCATCTTCAGGCTCTCTAAAATATACATAAAAACGATACAAGGGTGAACGTCGTAAAAATTGATAGAAGACTTAGCACAAAAATAAACATAACATCACTGACTTACACCAACATTGAAGTTAAAGTGTCAAACTCATTAATTCAGTCGATAACCTTTGTTATCAACTTTTACGATGGCCACTCTTGTATCATTTTTATGTATATTTTAGAGAGCCTGAAGATGGCAAAATACTCTGCCAAAATGCCTTGCTAATTTCTTTCCTATAAATAAATGCATTTTACTGCGGACCAGACTTCATTTTTTCTAATGAAAAAAAAAAAGTTTTATATTTTTTTCAAGGGATAAACAATATTATGACTTTTTTAATGAAAAATCAGTTTTGCCCTACTTGCCCCACGACGGTCATGAAACCCAGCTCACGTTCCCCATTGGCGGGAAAAATTATCAAATTTCGAAAAAATCTAATAAATCGTACCGTCCAAACAGTACGTCGTAGATATATGCATATTGGGTGTCGAAATTCATGATTTCTTGTTCTCTATCCGAAACAGGCTTCAAATATTAATTTAAAAAATCAAGCATTTTCACTTTATATTCCTGATAAAATAGCCAGAGGTTGTCAGGTAGGTATATAAAGTATGGAGTAATTTTCGAATGTTTTGAAAAAATAGAAATAACTAAATCTTTACCTTTATTGGCAAATGCCACTGTGCCAATCAAAGGACGCTTGTGATCTCCGGGATTACACAGTTCTTTGATATATTCTGTATACTGTGCATGTGCTCAGTCATGCAAACAAAATTTATATATATATATATATATATATATATATATAAACAGTGTGACCCATTCAAAATGGAACCACCCCTGTAGAATACGCATTTTTCAGTCATTCTCAAAAAAAATTTTTTTGAATATTAAGCATCAAAAACTGTGTCTTGACACAAATTTTTATAATTTTAGTTTCATTTCCAAGGCACTCATTGGTTTTTTTTTCGTTGTCAAAAACGGCAAAAGTTTATTAGGCAATTTTTGTTTTCAAATTTGACTACACCACTGGATTTGTAGTCGTTATAAATGAAAACCATCGGAATTTCATGGAA